>BPLR01019590.1:0-33561 GCA_021605095.1 Caerostris extrusa | reverse complement strand
AAACTTTCATTTCAAAACTTTTATTTAAATTATACGCTGATTTTCACGTGATTTTTTATTTACGTAAAACTGGCATGAAATATGTGTTGCTAAATCTAACAATTGGCCAATATCAAGTCATGTGCTCTGCAGTTCATCTTGAATGGTCTGGCTTTCAAAATCTAAACATATTATTGTTTCAATCTCCCTCAAAATAGTGTCTAAGGATTAGTTTGTGTTTATAAAAGTTAATTTAACCATCATCTCTGATTGAATTTGGTGGTGCCTCCTGCATATAATATTCGAACAATTGCTTTTTAGTGAAATTTTAGAGTTATCAAAAATTGGTATATTAAGGTGGCTATTGAATTTGATAATGCTTCTTCGTATTTGAATAATTATTAACTGTCTAGTGTATTGTCAGTTGTTTTAGAACAATTGTATTTGAACAATTGCTTGAGCAATTATTTGAAGTTATAGGATTATCGAATTTTGGTGTATTCCTGTGGCTATTGAATTTGATAGTTCTTGTAGTATTTTGTCCAGTTCTTCATTTAAATTTCTTCATAAATTTTTTGGATTATTGAAAATTGGTATACTTCCACGAGTATTTGTCCAGCAAAGTATATTTATACATGTTAAATTGAAATTCATGAAAATATTTCGTTTTTCATGTAAATTTTAAAATTTAATTAATGTTAAATTTTATAATAATTTTGTTTTGTATTCAAAATTTAGTGGGAAAAAAATGCATGAACAATATATAAGTCTCTAAGTAAATGCGGTTAAGTCCAGAAAACAAAAATTGTTAAAATTAATGTTTTTTAAATACATTACTTTTTAAAAATGTTTTAGTTTATTAATTTAATCAGAAAAGTATATAAAATCTCTTTTATAATGGATAGGCTCTGCAACAAAATAAGATTGAAACATGAAATATATATAAAAACGAAAGTTATTTATTGGAGCAATGGCAGCATCTTAAAACTTTAGGTAAAGGTCTTAAACCTTTTGGCGACTGAAAAGATAAGAAACTTATGTAAAAACAATGCAATAACATTTGTTATCATAAATTATGTGTGCATTCATCACAGCAAACATCTTCTTCTGAGTTATCTAAATGTAAATTTTGATCTCCACGTGTGGTTATTGATGGAGGAACGTGTGGTTTCTTCTTGATATAAAAAGGAGGAATGTACTTTAATAAAAATCATGTCTCTTTTTTTTATTTCTTTTAAAATTTAATACAATAATGGTTTATTTATATTTTTTAAGATTACCGGCCTACATAATTTTTTTATGTCAATTACATAAAAGGTGTTATCCCCGTCAAAATTATATTTTAACTTAATGCTGCTTGGGTTTGGCATTTCTAGTTTTTCCACTGCGTTTCAAACCAATTGACTGTAAGTCAATTTGTTGATTTTTTGTTTTGTAATAGCATCTTCCAGTGCTTTTGTAAAAGGAAATCTTAGTGATTCATTTCGACAACGCTGAAAAGTTTTTTTTTTCTTTTACTATTTTTGATATCAGTTGTTAGGATTATAAATGTTATAAATATACTGATTTTTTTTTATTTAGTTTGTTTGCTTCTATAATTGCGAAATCAGCGTCATTGGACAATTGTTACTGTGCACATTTAATAAAAATATTATTATGAATTAGTTGCTTTTCAGTGTTACCAACAGTGTATAAAACAAATATAGGAAGAAGAATTATTTTTTAGTTTTTTATTTCAAAATTTATGTAAAAAAATGGATAAAAAGGGAACCTATTCACAATGGTTTCTGAAATTATACAATATATATATATTCCTATGACAGGCAATAAAATAAAAGGAACACAAGGAACATGAAAATAACAACGAGAATCAAAGAGACATGTATTATAGACATGTATCACATAGTGACATGTATTATACAATATATTCAGAAGCTATAAATAAAAGGATTGTTCTGACTTAGAAAAAACGAAGCAATGAATAAATCCTTTAATAACTTAAGAAGAATATTAATTGTTCCATTTAAATTTACAAAAAACAGAAAATATCAAGAAAATGGATTTAACCGCATTCACTTATGAGCGATTTAATTATCGTTAAGAAAGATAATTTTATACTTTGTCGTATGATGCGCTCGCTTGAAGTAATTTTATAAAATTCAGTTATAAATGAATCATAATATAAAATTCTAGATTGGAATAAATGGAATTCTTATATATATACACCTATCGCCCGATTTATTCGAAACTTCTTTTACACGGTTTTAATATATATATATATATATTTATTTATTTATAATTAATTTTTAATTCAATTTTTTTGGTAACATTGGCGCTTATATTTGTCATTTTTTAATACAATTCTATTCCTAATTTCATTTATTCCAATCTAAAAAATGGGGGTTCCCCCATATTGTATGTACATTCAAACATTTTGTTCGCTTAATTTAGTGAACAAAATGTATAACTACATCATTGAGTTTTTCTATTCGGTATATTTTTTAAAATTTCATATTTACTGGTCAGTGGAAAACAATTATAGTTTTTGTAGCATTTTTATAATTTTATTTAAATTTTAGAGCTTTTTACCACGCTAAAGAATATATATATAAAGAAAGGTGATCTAAAAAAGTTATATCTTTTAAATTAAAGCAAAATTAAAATTTTAGATCGTCTACATAATGGAGAAAGAGTAACAGATGTCGCTAAATCTTAATTCATGAAGGAAGCCACAATATGAAAAAAACTAGAAAAAGTGTAGCAGCTGGATATTCTACGAATATGAACACGGCTTCATACTAAAGATGTTGCAATGAAAAATGAGGAGAATGCATCAATGATTGGCTAGAAGACACCACACAAAATAGATTTCAATTGATACCAATAAGGCTTTGAAGATTTATAAAAAAAATGGCTAGTTTTATTTACGTTGAAATAATGACTGGATTATGCACATTTTAGTTCTTTTTCGATTTACACGATTTTCTATCTTCCGTGTAAATCGGAGGATAGGGGTAATATTAATTAATTATGATAATTATACTTCAAATTATAAATGCAGTAACGTTACAGAATTTACTCAATACTATTCAGAGTAAACACATTATTCATGCTTCGGACAACCTACACGGTAACCACCTTATTGTAACAGACAATCCGTGGGATTCATTAAAAACGAAACATATATCGTGGTGGTTTTTTTTTAATATGCTGTAGTTGGAGGTCATTTCAAATAATTTATGCTCGTTGTATCAGATTGACGAGGTACATTCAAGGCAAGGTCGTTTTTCTTTAGCGTATATTGTGTACTAATGATATTCCACTACCTTCGCGATGCATTTTATTTTACCTTAATTTAAATGCTGTAATTTTCGGAACTAACTAAATTTTAATTGTTCGAAAACTGAAATTTAATTATTAATTTATTAAGTTAAATTAACTTAAATTTTAACTATTAATCTTAAATTAAATTTTCTGACGAAATTATTTGAATTTAATGAATTTAATTTTAATTATTTTAATAAAAAATAAAATTATTTCTTCTTCATTGACGTAACAGTCCCAGCGTGAGTCAAGACCATCTGCCTACTGGCAGATTTCGAGACAGGAGATGTTTTCTTTTTTTACGGGTAGAGTTGCCAATCCTACGTCCAAAGCTGCACAGTCATATTAGATCGGGACCTACAGTTTAAAGTGGATTACGAACCACTACAAACATGCACTGAGCGCAGAGCGCAAGATTTATTTAATAGTCTAAATTTATTAAATTTGTTACTGATTTTTTTTATATTAAATTGTTGGTACTTACGTATTAACGATACCTTGGCGACACACTTGGCGGTTTTGAAGTGTCGCCAATCTAACAGCTACAGATTTAACCTATTTAGCTAAGCGCCAAATCTGTAGCTGCGGTAGGCGCGTGTGCTCTTTATTGGCGCAACTTCAAACCGCCAAGTGTGTCGCCAAGGTATCGTTAATACGTAAGTACCAAATTTTTTAATTTTTAAATAGTTTACATCAATAAAATCAATTGTTCTGATTTTTTTTTTTAGATGTTCCAATATATTTTCAGTGAAAAACAAGATATTTCCAACAAAATAAAAAATTGAACGCACTAAAATAAATTTTTAATGTTCACGTATTATTATCATTCAAAACAATTAACAAATTTTTTTCAAATCATATTTTAATAATTTTTTTTTTATTATAAAAAAAATCTTGTAGGAATGAATATATTTTTATTATTTAATATGTTTTTAATTTTTATTACTTCAAATTTTTCTTTTTCTGCTTACATTTTACTTTTTTTTTTTTCTTAATTATTTTTAGTTTGATTTTGTATTTTAGTATTTTTATTTTCATCAACTTTTCACTTATAAATTTAAATCTGTTATTCGTTATTTTAAAAAATAATATTGTTTGCCGCCACTTTTTAAAGCATTACATAATTATTCTGTGCAATTTTCTGTGCCTTTTTTACATTTGTTTTGCATCTTTCACAAGAGCTAAAACTAGACGCAAGTGTAGGCAAGCTAAGCCGTATTTCTACGTCAGAAATTTAAATTATCACGTGCGTTTTGCAATAGGCACGTAAACTGATAACAGTAGCTAAATCTTACAGCTGTACCTTAAAAAAATTTGATAAGAGCACTTTCTTTTGAAAACAAAAGTTCATAAAACGTATTTTCCAGGTGAAGGCATTTTGTTTTCTAGACAGCTTAAATCTCGACTGCTTTGTGTAAATGAGATAATCATGTTTGTTATCTCTAAAACAAAATTGAAACATTCCTAGAATACTTTCTCTTATCACATGAACCATCTTTTAGGCATTCCGTAGAGATTATGAGAGATTTTATGAAATCAGACATTATCAAGCGTTAATTATTAACTCTTTTGCAAATTGACTTAATATCAGGACCAACTTAACAACGAACCAGGATTTGGATAAAGCTAAAAGTATGCAGTAGACCACAAAATGAGGCTTCTAGCTTACTTTTAAACGTTTATTTATTCATTCATGTATGCTATTTTTATAAACCATCCCCGTCAATTAAAAGCAATTTATTCTCCAGATGTGTACATGTTATTATAACGTTTACAACCTGGATTTTTCAGCCAAGCTCAATTGAGTGTTTTTTAAGTTAAATTTTAGTTTTTTAGATTAAATGAGCTGAAAATAATTTTAATATATTTTTTATTAAAAAAACAACAACTAAGTTTTTAGTTTAAGATATTTATTAAAAAAAAAACGCTTCTCTTGAAATAATATTCAATGTTAAAAATTTACCACATTCGAAACTCATGAAATAATGACGAAAAGCTAACTTTTTAACAAATTGGTTTTTTACTTGCTTAAATAAATTCTTTGTGTTAAAAAATGCAGTATTTTATTGCTGTATTAAAAGCAAAAAAGTTAAAAAATTTTGACCTTCATACCAATTCCATATAATAGAGATTTTGATAAGATATTTAGTATATTTTATTATTCATTATAAATTGGACATCATCCAAATTGAAAATGGCTGCCAATTTATATCAACTGGCAGGTATTCCACTTATTATGCTGGGACCTGATGGCCGAGTGTCTGGCGTTGGGTACCACAGGTTTCGGGTTCGAATCTTGGCGGTGCGATGGATGTTTGTAGTGGTTCGGAATCCACTTTAAACCGTAGGTCCCGGTCTAACATGAACGCAGAGCGTTACGGGGTAGTGTTACTCCGCGCCCGTAGCTTATCTTCGAGCTACATGCACCCCCTGGGTAGTGCTAAGTGAGTAACGTTGGTGTAGCCCTTTGCTTATGGCATATAAGATAACTGTCTAAGTATTTTCTAGCTGCGTCAGAAAGAAAAAAAAAAACTTATGCCAACTTCGTTCAATAGTAATTTCTGTTTTAGATAATAATTAAAAAACCTCTTATTGTTAAGGAAGTCTTATTGGTTTTTATTGGAATTCTCTTGTTAGCAACTACGACTTCGAATGCCGCCATGAATGCATTTGCTTTCCGGTTGTTTTGGTGTATGAGTGCAACCACTAAGGTCGTTGATCCAACAGTCCATTCTACTGTGATTGGGACTCTCTTCCTTCTCAATTTATTTCTTAATCCTTCCCGAGTCCAGGTAATCTCCAAGTGATTGATACTTATTTCTATTATGTATAAATTATGTGAGATAAGTACTACCGCAAATTTTTTAGCAGATAATGAAGATTATGATAATAAATACGATGAGGACAACGATAATATTCCTTCAAATTTAATTTGATTACGATTGTGAGTGTGTTTATATAATAGATATGTCTTTGTTTTAGCGGAATACTTCTCTGGTGATGTTACTGATATATCATGGAATTTTCCTCGTTTGCTTTGCGGATTCTATTGCTGTCGTAGTGTGTTGTCTATGAGTTTACTGATATGATTATAAGTCGATGATAATTCTCATCATGAGTAATATCACTTTGGTATGTCAATATCGTTTTTGAAAAATTGCAGTGGAAAAGTAATGTCTCATGAAAGGAGGTGGCCTGATGACCAATTAGCTAGCGCTTTGGCCTTTAATATCCTTTATACCACAGGCTTCAGGTTTGAATCCTGGCGGTAGCATGGATGTTTGTTACTAGTTCGGAATCCACTTTAAACTGTAGGTCCCAGTCTAATTAGCCTAAAGGGTGCAAAAAATGGCCGTAGAGCGACAAACCAAACCAAACCTGAAAAGAGTGTATGCAGACTTCATTTGCATGTTGTAAGAAATCCAACTATCTATGTGAATTTCTCCGTACACAATCTCCACCGGGTCGTTTTTCCAAGATATGATTATACTGTGGAATCAAGTATGCGCCTTTTGGCACAACGCGACTGAATCTTATTTAAAAATGTATATTTGAGTTAAAATCACGATATAAATTGGGGGGGGGGGTATGGCCTAGGGACTAACGCTCGGTGCCACAAGTTTCGGGTTCAAGGGCCGAAATTGCCATGGATGTTTGTAGTGGTTCCGAATCCATTTAAAACCATTGGTCCCGGACTACAATGACTGTTAGAGCGTTGGGCGTAGGACTGACAACCCTGCCCTGTAAAAACAGACAACATCCATCTGCCAGTAGGCAGATGGCCTTGTCCATCGTGGGGCTGTTGCGCCAATGAAGAAGAAATAATTAAGGAATTCGATATCTAAAATCCTATTAAAACCCTAAGATAAAAAATAAGAGATAAAATCCTAAGATCCTGTGCTATTGAAATCCTAAGACTTTTCTTTTATCAAGTATAAAAACCCAAAGCAAAACTCTGATGAGTAGGATATGTCTTCCAAGGGAACTTTTGGAAAATGGACATATTTATTTGCATGTCTTACAGAGGGCCTTGCATTGACGGAGGCACTTAAGAGTCGATACAAGACCCCTCTGTCATAATCATCACCTGGTATATTTGTTTTTCAAAGCAATGGCAAGCAACAGAAGAAATAGAACACGACTCACCTTTCACTCTTTAACATTGGCGACCTGAGAGCCAATTGGCTAGCGCTCTGGTCTTTGGTATCACAGGCTTCGGGTTCGAATCCTGGCCGTGGCATGGATGTTTGTTGGTGGTTCGGAATACACGTTAAAACTGTAGATCTCGGTCTAATTAGCTTAAAGAGTGCAAAAAATGATCGTAGACCTACAAGGCGAACTAAACCACTCATTAACATTGTGCCATAAATCAATCCTACAATATGTGTGTAATGTATACTCAGTTAATATTACTTTTTTTTTTAAAAAATTGTTTTCGATTTTTAGTGGCAAAATTTCTATAAAATAACAAAATATTTATGTTTACCCATTTTAATTCTTTTTCTTTATAAAACATTAAAAATATTAATTATATGATATATATTTAATACATAATTAAGCAGGCATAAAACAATAAACTTTACTGAAGTTAAGATGTTACAGATTTTCTTATTCATGTTAATGATACGAAAAAGGATGGATGCTCCGATTCTTTGGGATTAAAAAAACCTCCAACAGTGATACTAACAAGGTTAAATCTGTAAATAATAGGAACCCGCAGCGCGTTTTTAAAATGTTTGTAGGCAATTTTACCTGAAATGTCAGACCTTGATTAATGGATTGTTTACATCCATTGGACATCAATGAACTTGCAAGAATGTAGTGATGGGGGATGTAAACAAACTATACTTGAGGTCAGGAAGGAATTTTATATCTAACCAGATGAAAACTGAAATTCAGCTTGGATTTCAAAAAAATAAAAATAAATAAATATTATGAATTATCTACATGTCTTTTCTTTTTCTCCCAGTTTGGTGCCAGTGTAAGCGTTTATAACTGAGAAGTAAAAAAATCAAGGCAGTGAATTTGTTTTTGTCGTTCGTAGATAGGATTACATGGAGTTTTTGATCTCGAATTCCATTATATGTATGTCACTCGATACAGTGTTGTTTATAGTCTACTTTCACCTACATATTCTTTGTCATTAGCATTCTGCTAAATTAAGCTTGTTGTAATAAAGCATGTGAAATATTTATTGATAGTGATATGAATAAATGAGGAAGATTTAGCTAATTTTATTCATTCTACTTAATTTCAGGGACACTGACATATTTACTCTACACTTTTATTTATTTATTTTATTATTATTATTTTTGTAAATTAATATAACTGAAAAAAAACTTTGTCTTTATAATAATTTATTCATTATCCTTGAACATTAAAGACACAAAGAAACCATCGTATGTTGTCAGCGCTAGCAATATAATAGGTGCTTGAGCATATTTACAAGCATATGAGAAGTTAAATATGGAGAGTATATACTTAAAGTTTAATAACACCATTGAATTTTTATGTGATATTATGTGGAAGATTATGTAATTATATGCCTTAAACTAATATGCAGGAATTGAATCGGCGTATCACAACAACTGTTAATTCTATAATGCAAAAATCGAATATCTCTGCACGGTAACCAAGCGATCTCACATTAAAGTTTATTAACTTTTGTAGATTTGGTTTGTCACTCTATGGTCAATTTTTGTACACTTTGGGCTAATTACACCAGACCTACAGTTTTAACATGGATTGCATCATATGTTTGAATTGAATTGATGGAAATGAAAGGGCAAATATGGCAAAAAGAGGAACAAAAGAAGTACCTGGACTGTGTCTTATCTTTCTTGACTCTTTTAGGTTTTTGTTTGGTTTCGTCGCTCTACAGTTATTTTTGCACACTTTAGGCTAAATAGACCGGGACCTACAGTTTAACATGGATTTCGAACCACTAACAAACATCATGCTACCGCCAGGATTTGAACTTGAAACTTGTTGTACTAAAGGTCATGTAGGTTTGTGTAGTTAAGGACATTTTATTTCTATGTCTTCTATTTTGTTTCATACAATTTTGTAATGCACCTAATAAATCTCGGAATATTAGATTGTTACGAAAGTTTTGTCCATTTTTTCCGATTTTTTAATTTTTTTATTTATTCATCAACACAGTCACAGTTGATTTCAATGAAATCTTTCCATCAACTTTTCGACGACCGTTTTTAATAAAATTCATTTTGTTTTTTCCCTTTAATAATGAATCCATTTTCTATGCGACCGCTTCTTTGGAAGTTAGTCCAAGTCCTACAAAATGATTCTGTTAGGTTTCTAAAAAAGATGGTCATGTGTTCGCGCAATATCGATTGAATATTGGCGGGTGAAACGTAATTTCCCAGCCAAATTCTTCTAGAAGATTCTTGGTTATTCACGAAGAGTAGGATTTGGCATTGTTATACTGCAAAATCACACTTTTTCCATTGACAACGAAGGCCTTTCTGCGAAAAATGTTTTTGACAGCAAACTTCAACATTGTTTTTTTTTGTCATCTAACTGTTCATAATGAATGTTACAAAAGCAAGCCGTATTAGATGGCTGGGACACATTTTCAGATATAACGACTCAAATCCAACTAAAAAAAGTTATTTTTTCAACGATTGAAGGCACTCCATAAAAGTGGAAGGCCTCCCACCAGATGGGATGATTCAGTTGAAAGAGATATGTAGGGTCTGGGAGTTAAAAGATGACGACCTATTGCTCCGGACGACACAGTCGGATGGGGGAATCTCATGGCAATTGTCTTGGACTGTAACAGGCTGCAATACTGTCGAAGAAGAACAACTGTTCATAATGAACAAAATCTCTAAATTCAAAAGAATCTTTGTATGTTGACCACTTTCAGTTGTTCGATAGCCCATTGTCTTTTACGTTTAACGTTATTAACCGGCAATATAATCGTATAATTATCATTAAAAATAAAGATAAAACGGAGATGTAAAGATAAACCGTACTTTAAAAATAAACTTTACGTTGCAAATATTAGAGAGTTTTTGCATACCGTATTTTGGACGTCCGTTATTTTTCTCCCTAGTGCGCATGCTCATAGGAAATTGCGCATGCGTATCTGTAATAATGTTTCCTATGAGCATGCGCTCTAGGGAGAAAAAAAAAAAATAACAGACGTCCAAAATACGGTATGCAAAAACTCTCTATTGTTTAAATATCTTATTAAGTTTAAATTATTATCCTAAAAAAACGTCTAACGTTAGCATAAAACCCCGCAAAAATTGTGTATGTGTGAGACGAATTCGATGCATTTTTTTGAAAAACTTTATAATCTGAAAGTAATTTACTATAAATAATCTATGACCCCATATGGGGTGTTATTAATATTTTATTATATAGTTATATACATATATATATATTTTAAAAAAAAGGGGTGTCTAGACAAAAAAAAAAAAATTAAATTATTCTTCTCTTGAAACAATTCGTCCTTGAAAGTATGAATGATTCATTTCAGTGTTTTCTTCCAATTGTGGTTCAAGTTTAAGTGTTGAGCATTTCCATGAAGTCCATTCGATTAGCATGCCAAGAAACATAATCGAGGAAGTGAATTGATTTTGTCGTCATGAAGTTAGAATTACTTGAAGTTTTGGTCTCATTTTCCTTTTCAAGAACGCCACCCGATACTACATGTTGCTGTGGTCTACTTTCGCTTGTGTTTTGTTTCTTACCATCATTGATTAGCATTCTGCGTGCTTATAAAATAGATTTTAATTACATTTACGGGCAGGTAATTTTTAATTCTGCATTCGTTTGTTAACAGCTGTAGTGTTGGTGGAGTGCGGAATATTAAACATATGTGCTTCAGGCTTGTCTGTTATTAGAAATAGCACCGGAGGTAAAAAAGGGTAAAAAAAGAGTTAGAAATTTGAAATGTAAAATAGTAGTTTTTAATTCATTGCTTGATTAAAAAAAAAAACAGATTTTAAACCTTTCTGTAAATTTATGGGTTCATATTTTCAAGATTCGTCAACATTTAATTTTAATTTTATTTATTTTTCTTTTTATTCATTTTTGACTTAAATTTGTCACACACTTGTAAATACATGCATTTGGAATTTTATTTTCTTCTTTTATTTATTTATATTATTTATAAGATAGTATTTTATTTCTGTATTAATAATGACATAAATTTTGTTTGCATTTTCCTTCCGTTCAAGTTCTTTGTTAAATAATTAGATTTTTCTACAAATTTTCATTTTTTAAAATTTTTAATTTAGAATTAATCTTAATAAAATGTTAATTGATAAAATAATTTTAAATAATTAATTTATGTAAAAAATACACCATTTAAGTATGACTATACTTTAAACTATATAAAACATATTAACAAAGACATTTTGACCTAGATTGCTATTGGGTAACGCCGTGAACTTAAAAGTACTTTAATAATATTATTATTATAATTTTATACATTAAAAATTGAAAAACACCAATGTTTTTAAAATTATACAGTAATATATGTCCGTAAATAAATAAATAATTAATAATAAAATAATAAATACTATATATTACCGTGTATAAGACGAGAATTTTTAGAACTGTTTCTAAACATAAATTATGGAGGTTCGGCTTATTTGCAGATCCACTAATCTCGGAAGAAAAAAATTAGATATTTTTCCGTTAACTGGGCACAAATCGCAAAAATAGAAAGTTTTTTTGCATACCGTATTTTTATAAGACGGTATGCAAAAGCATGCAGAGAAAATACCGTATTATAAAAATACGGTAAAACATTAATATCGCACGTTTTTTATTTCTTTAATTAATAGCCGGGCGCAAATCGCCAAATATCACTAAATATAGCTATAAAAAGCTAGTAAACACTAGTATATAGCTATATAAAATTTTTATTTCTTTAATTTATGCTTCCATAAGGTTATATAAAAATATGTCATTTAAAATTGAGTAATTCAGTTATACGTTTTATGAAAATGAGTTGTTTTATTTTCGAAGTTGTTTATACAGCTTTTTTGTTGCAAACGAAAAATCTGGTGTAGGTGAAATTTGCCCTCGGCTGACTGAAAAGCACCAAAACGTACACCAGAAATAATAATATAACACCGCAATTAATTAAAAACAGAAAAATAACAATGGAAAAGAAAAATTACTGTTATCTTTTAATTTATTTTTTGGGTGTTTTGCATGCAGTCTTTATGCAAAAGGAAAAAAAGTATAAATCCTTTTACGTAAATGGTCCCAATTAGTCGTCAAATTTACTTCCACTCATTCTAATGTTTGCATGTATGTCATCATCACATTCAATGCTGTCCGTACTAGAATTTATGACCTATTCATATACAAAGATATCCTTTTTTTTTCATTTCGGCTTATATACGGGTTATGAACTTTGGGTAAAATGATTGTAAATTTTTGTATAAAAACTCCCGTAATTTTACGCGAATTTTTTTTTAAAAAAAAAACTCATTAAAATTTTGTAAATATTTTGAATAAAAAACTCACCCTCAAATCAAATATAAAATAGGTTTTATATATGGAAATATACGATATTTATTAATTCATTTCTTCTATTTTATGTTTACAAATATCTAATTAGATAATTTTCTGTAGGATTTAATATGAGCCAAATATTTTTCTGGCGTTTATATGTGTATATAGTATAAAAACTTTCAAAATTGTTTAAAATGTTAGTAAGTTAATGATAAAACTGGCAACTGATCATTATTAACAAAACTGATTCTATTAAGGGATATTCAATGTCAATTTCACCTCATGACAAACTGACACGACTTTTATAAAAATGGAAACGTAAATGGAATATTATAATGAAACATCTTTTAATTTCTGTTTTTATTGTATTCAGTCACTGTCGTTTGAAAATGTTAGGAATTTTGGTGATCTACGAAAATGTCAGACAGACAGCAAAAGTTCACAGAAAAAAAACCACTATTCTTTTGTGCCAAACTGTAACACGGGGCTGTCTAAACCAATGACACGAACCGCCCATTTACTTAGGGTACCTTACTTTCCGTTACACTTCCCATAAAATTTATGACGACACCGATATGCTGCTATTTGTCATTTGTCAAACATCGCAGAGGAACCATCGAAACCAGAGCTGGAAGGAGGAAGCCCCTATCGATTCATGCGCGACTGGAGTGCGCAGATAGTTTGGAGATAGCAAGAATACGTCAGCTAGCTGCGATAGCTTTTAATAGCGGATGTGACGTAGGGCATATGACGTAACAACCTTGTTTTAATCATTGATAAATGTGAACGTAATTTAAACTTATCTATTAGTTTTTGTTTGCTTATTCAGAAGAAAAGGTCCGTGATAGAGTTCAGGCGGAATTGCAAGTTATTTTGAAATGGGCAGCAAAATAAAATTCAAATAACTATTTTAAAATTATGTTTTAATAAAGGACATGTATAACACTGCTTGGTGCTCGTAATTATAGGAAAGAAAATACCGGTTGTTTTAACCAAATTTTTTTTTTTGTTTTTTCTTATATTATTTTTGTTTTATCTTTAAGTTCGTGTTTATTTTGACATCCTATAATTTTTTTTTTTAATTATAAATTCATAAAGTAAAATACAGGTTGTTTTAATGAATGCATAATTCAATTTATTTTGACAATCATTCTTTACATACTTTCTAAATGAATTATTTTCACGTTATAGTCTGAAAATAAATGAATTCTGCGTATTAAAATGTCATCTTAATCAGCTTCAAATTAAACAAAGATGTTATTTTGATACATTCATTAATTCTAATTTTATTTATCTCATTGGTGTTCAAGATCCAACGTCATCTTAATCATAAGGGTGCATTTCCATTGGCAACGCAGTGCCAACTCATCAGACAAATCAAATTAGCGATCCAGAATCATCAACTTTGACGAATCATATTAGTGATCGAGAATCATCAACTTTGATGGATCATATTACCGATCGAGAATCATCAATTTGACGAATCATATTAGCGATCGAGAATCATCAATTTGACGAATCATATTAGCGATCGAGAATCATCAACTTTGATGGATCATATTGTGTTTAGTGTTAGTCATTCAATCGAATCAACGATCGAGAATCAAATCTGATTCGTCAAATCAAATGACGAATCATATTAGTCACAACTTTGCTCATATTAGCGATTGAACTTGATCAAAGGATTATTTATATGTTATAAATCATTTTTTTCAATTATGACGAATCTTTATAATTTTTGATGGATCATATTATCCAGAATCATTTTGACGAATTATTAGCGATCGAAAATTATAAATAATTAGCCGTGTTGATAAAGTAATCTGATTCGTCAAAGATAAATTTTAACTTTTCAAAATTTGAAAGGATACATTAAAATAATTTTAAATTTTTTTGACGTGTTATTTTAACTTTGAAAGGATACATTAAAAAAATTTTTTTGACGTTATTCTTTTACACAGCATATTATTTATCGATTCCAGCAAAAAAAAAAAAAAAAAAAAAACTTATTTAATCAGTTTTCTTTATTCTTTATTCAGTTTTGAAATTTTTAAGAGTTTTAATCAGTAAATATCATTCTAAAAAAATGTAATATTAATTTTAAAAAAAATAATATCTTAGAATGATACAGAAGCTTTGCATTATCTTAAGATGTTATTATGTCTTTATAAATGCAGAAGTGTTATTAAATAATTAATCTACGCATACAATTACAAAAGGGCTTTCTTCGCATTAAATTAATTGCCCGAGGCCTCAACGTCAATTTCGAAACTTCTCAAATGACCGTTGGCGCTCCCCTGGCTCCTAGGTGTTCCAACCTTGATCACCACCAAACCTGCATCGGCCAAGGTCACCTGTATATCTATTATATAACTTCAAATAATTGAGTCACCTGCATAGCGGATCGATTCCATGTGACTGTATTTGAAAACTTTAGGATGCATCCTTAAAATGAAAAGAATGATGATTCATGTTCATGTGAGTGTATTTCTCACTCACGCTTACAACTAATTTTTAATTCCCAAACACGCATTTTACATCTCATCCCCCACGCAATCAAATAGGAAGATTCGTGCCATTGTTTAATGGGAATTGGATTGTCCAATTATAAACGTCGCCAAAATGGAAGGCGTTCGTTGCGTTGGCATGTTATTTGAATTAAAAAACGCAGTAATTATTGTGTGGTTGGTTTAGTATACTAAACACGTTTTGTTGTTCCTGTGGTATCATTATCACTAATTTTTATTCATTTTATTAATTGAATATATATATAGATAGATTACATATATAAGTGTTTTATATAGCTTACTTAGATGTACAGCGTCTATAAAGTATGTTTATAATTTCAGAAATTTATTAGACAGGCAAAAAGAGAAGACGCATTAGGTGAAAATTATTTCAAAATGAGACGTATATAATTAAGTTTTTTCGCTTAATTTAATTATTGGCATTGGACATCATTAATTGCACATTATTTCACATCTTACACAGAATGTGTATCCTGCAATGGAATCCCTGCTTATATGGATTTGGAATTAAAAGAAATGGCATAGTTCTTTGGCGAAGAATGCCAGAAGTCTGATCACACTGACATTCCTACTTCCCTTGCAGATGCAAATGCTTTTTAAAATCTAAACTTAGAATTCCTTCTAAGATTAAACTAAATACCATTGTACAGAACTAAATGTCGACAGAAAAATAGCCACTACTCACAATATTAAGGAGTAAGCACCACAAAAATATGAAAATTTCTGCTGATGGTGTTAAAAAATACCTAAATGGGCAACTGCCCTGATATCGAGCCTATTCCTCATCATGTCTTCATGTCGCAGCTGTTCTGCATTGTTGTCCAGACATTGTCACACCAGATATCCAATGTGACCAACATGATAAAAGAGGTTTAATATTCCGAGCTGGTAATCAACTTATCCAATATTATTTAGGAGCACCACGATATTTGATTTTCTTGTGTTCTTGAAGGGGTTACGACGACAACAACAACAACATAAACTTCTTTAATACAATTATTAATTTAGGAATCTGATGGCCGTGTGGCTAGCGCTCTGGCGCGGGACCACAGATTTCGGGTTCGAGTCCTCGGCAGTGCCATGGATGTTTGTAGTGGGTTTGGAATCCACTTTAAACGTAGTTCCGAGTCTGATATGATCGTAGAGCGTTTTGTGGGGGTAGTGTTACTCGCGTCCGTAACTTATCTTCAAGCTGCACGTGCCCCTGGGTAGTGCTAACTGAGTATCAGCGGCGCCGCCCTTGCTTATGGTATAAAGATTATCTGTCTCTGTATTGCCAGCTGCATTAGAACAGCAACAATTATTTATTTTAATTTTAGAAATTCAATAAATAAATAAATTTAATGAGTACATAAAATGTTTTTTTTAATGTTCATGCTGGTAATATTCATAATTATGCCAGGCGATTGGTTGAATAAGACTGAATTGTTGTGTTTTTTAATTGTAGTTGTGAATTATATTGTTTTTTAAATGAATTGAATTTAAATTTTGCTTAGCTATTTTTGAATTGGTGGTCTGATTCATGTGACCTTCTACCTGGTAGTTCTCTTTTTAGATGTATTTTTGTTCCTCTAAAAAATATGGATGATTCAAGCTTTGTCAAGTGTGCTTATTCACTGCTGTAAATGATCGTTAATTCACGGCACGCATTCTGCGTTGTTTCCACGCAGAATGTCTGTTGTTTTATGCAGGTTGGGTTCTTCAAATACGAATGTCGCCAAATAAAGGCGTTTTGTTGCGTTTGCATGGGTGATAAAATTAATAAGTAGATGATGTAGTACATTTTAGTATTCTTAACACACAGCGCTTTCATCATTGTTTTTATTTATTGGCTTTGAATATAAATTGCCATGACCTACTTTTTTAAATACAATTTACAAACTGTAGTGCTTTTTTTTAAATTTATTTTTGTCCAAATCTTTTCTTAGTAATTTATTTACTTAACTATCTTTATATAACCATTTTCGATTATTAAAAAAAAATCCTAATTTTTATTTCTTTTTATTTAAACATAAAAAAAATACTTTTTGTAGTATTTTGTATATTTGCTTTTGCTTTTTGAGTTATTTTGTTATTGAATTTAATCATGAGAATTTAAAAATGGTACCATTTCTTGTTTTTGAAAAACCTGCTAAATTTTGTATCAAAACACACAAAAAATATTCTATAAGTAACTATGTTTTTATATATTATTAAAAATTATTTTTATCCTAATAAAGAACTTTAAATTCGATTGATGTTATCTAGATACATTGTATATAAAACGCATACGCCATAACTCGAATATACGTTTATTCTGTAAATATCTTGAATAACGTATTTAATGCCCTACTCGCTGCTCAGTGGTAACGTGGTCGCCGCTGGTGAACATTAGGGCTGAGGTTCCATCCGCTGGCGGCTTTGTGGTATACACTGTTTCAAAACGATGGCGTTTGTGATGTTCAAGCATCTTGCCTCATGAATCGGACTATCTGGTGGAGTTTTTCGGGTTTTCTCCCATACGATAATCAAATGCGAGGTAAGTCCCCCTAAAAATTTCTCTCGGAAGGCATCCCCCCCTTCTTCAGCGACACAGAGTCAAGTCAGACTTCTACCTAGTGGTGTTCCATCACAACAGGAGCTGTCCTATTTCCCTCCATCCATGAGTAGACTACTCATGGGATGTCCGCCCCGCATTGTATAGGACACTGAGGATTAAACACAACGACAACATATCGTATTTAATATGCCTTTAGTCTTTAGTGGGTGTTTAATAGCATTCCCCCTTCTTCAGCGACACAGAGTCAAGTCAGACTTCTACCTAGTGGTGTTCCATCACAACAGGAGCTGTCCTATTTCCCTCCATCCATGAGTAGACTACTCATGGGATGTCCGCCCCGCATTGTATAGGACACTGAGGATTAAACACAACGACAACATATCGTATTTAATATGTTTTAGTCTTTAGTGGGTGTTTAATAGCATCAGCGACACAGAGTCAAGTCAGACTTCTACCTAGTGGTGTTCCATCACAACAGGAGCTGTCCTATTTCCCTCCATCCATGAGTAGACTACTCATGGGATGTCCGCCCTGCATTGTATAGGACACTGAGGATTAAACACAACGACAGCATATCGTATTTAATATGATTTTAGTCTTTTTGATGAGTGTTTAATAATATGCAGTTACATTTAAAAGTAGATAAAAAATTACTAAATAAACTTTAAAAACCTCCAGTGCATTTATTTTTTATTATTTTTTTTTTTTTACGTACAGTTTGAGACATACTATAATACATTAAAATGCACACCAATTATTTATTAACAAACTTTTAACAATATGTAATGCATAAACAAAAGAAAAAAAGACAATTTTTTTTAAATTTATATAGGGGAAGGAGGAAAGTAGAATACATTAACCATATTTTATGTTATGAAAAACTATTATTCCTAAAAATATGCTTTAATTACTCACGAATACGACCACATACCAAAACGTTCCCTGAAAAAGATTTCTAAAAGATTCTCTTGAAACTTTTGGCGTTTTGCCAAAATCACGTGCTCTTTGTGCATTAATATTCTTGTCAAGATATACGATTCAATTTTTTTTTATTTTTTTTTTTTTTTACAGCCGTTTGTTTTTAAGTAAGTATTGAAGCGGAAAAAGAAACTGAACATTTGGGATATTTGTTTGGGTTGGATTTTGACAAAGAATATATAATGTATTGCATATAACTGTTATATAACTCGGAAAAAGTTATTGTTTTCTTTTTTGGCAGCAGTAGTTGTGCGTGCAGGATCGCAGAAAGTCTAAAAGGTCAAGTTTCTTTTTGAAACAAAATCTTGTCTTTCACTTGGGAATTGTTTTTCTACGCGTCAGATTTGTAAGGGATACTATAATTCTGCCACGAATTGGTAAAAATTGGCGTATTTGTGAGCTCTTACTAGAATTTCAGATGTAAAATTATTTTAAAACGGTTACAATAACATGAAAATAAATGTTTATGTTCTTAGAATATGATATGTTTAAAAACAGTTCAGGATTGTAAAATATTATGCTTTGTTTTTTTAAGCTTCCAGATCATAAGGTGGAAAAAAAAAAAAATAACAAATAGCAACTTTTTTATAAAATGATTTTTGTTTAAAGTTATCGGATAGATTTGCTTGTAAACATCGGTTGTAATTTAAGGTCACATATCAAGGCATTTTAACTGTCATATCTGACAAAAGAAAAGCATTGTGACTTCAAAGAGCAAAATTGATGCTTTCTTTTCTTTTTTTTTTATTTTCGGTTTTATAAGTTTTTGTTTGTGTTTTAAAATGTACTGTTTAGGAAATAAAAATGTACACAGGATGTTAAAGTATAAAGGGTCTCTTGAGAAAAAAATAAATAAATGAAATTTTTTAAATCGCTATCGTGCAAATATTAAATGTGCTGATTTTGTTTTTCGCGATTTTAAGTTATTTCTTTAAACTATAATTCATTTTCTTTTGTAAAAATTGCCATCTTACATAATATAAAACATTCTTCAAAAAGAGCATTGAACATATTTTAATACAATTATGAACGGTAACAAACATTTTTTAAAAACAATTTTCACCTAATAAAAATCAAATTAGTTTTGAAATTAGGAAAAAAAAATATATACGAGTATTATCTGAATGCATTATAAAATCCAGTAACGCGGCACTTTAAAACTACATATTTTAGTTTAATATGTGTAAAATGCTGTATTTTTTATTTAACATTTATTTTAACTACTATTTGGGATTATTCTATATGAATTTAATTCTTCAGAACGTTCTATTATTACCGCGTGAATTACACAGAAAAAAATATATAATAATATTCATACGCAAAATTATTGTTAACTTTGTGAAATTGAAAATGTCTATCATCTAATTTTGAAAGTTGTTTTTAGGAAAGTTTGCCGCAACATAATAAAAGAGATAAATGAAAATTGATTTTGGAAAAATGTAATGTAAATAAATTCTTGTAGTTGGGATATTTAGAACACTATATTTGTAAGATTTGATTATTTTGTTTATTATTTGTAAGATTTGATTATATTTTTTTGAAGTATTTTTATATTTGTAAGATTTGATTATATTTTTAAGATTTAAGACAGGATTCCAACCTGAAGCCTGTCGTACCAAAGACCATAGCACTAGTCAATTGGCATCGGGCCGCTTATATTTTAAGAGAAAATTTTCACATTCGACCATATCTAATATTAGAAAATTTATAAAAGACGACTCAGTTTATTATACAAAAAAATGGAACATAGTTATTTTGTATCCATTACAAATTAAAGCATATGAAGCATTTTGAACAGATCGGGATTCCTACCCGGTAAAGGGCTAGTGACCATCTTATACACCCATGCATAGGACACACAAAAATATATCACTACAACACATGAATTAATATATATATAATTATTATATATTAATTATATAAGGATTACACACAATTTTACCTTAATACAAAATTTTTTTATAAATACATATTGAAACCCATATCGACACAATGCACGTGAAAACAATTGGGTTAGAGAAATTTAAAAAAAGTAATGAAAAAGTTATTTGTTACAATTTGTTTTCCATTACAGCAACTACTTTAATTTGAAAAATAAATGTTACATTTACGTTATTTCAGCAATCACCCATAATTAGAATTCCTTTTATACAATTTCCGGCAGAGATCTTAATCTGAAATACAATCCCACGGTAGCATTACCCTGCATCATAATATCTTACCTATTAAGATAACGTTTCTTTCATTTATTCAACAGAAACCCATTCAAGTGATACCGAGTTAATGGCGTATCAGTTACTAAATAGCATTATAAAGGAAAAGAAACACCAATACCAGTAGAGTAGAAGGGAGAAAAAGTCAACAAAAAAATATACCACCACAACCCATGAATTATATAATCATTACACACAATTTTAACTTAATACAAAACATATTTATAATTGCATGTTGGTACCCATATCAACACGACAGTTCTATGTGAAAACAAATGGTTTAACATAAATTTTATACGTGAAATTAAAAAACCTTATTAAGAAAAAAAAACTATTTGTGATTTTTTTTTTTTTCATTTTATGTATAATTGAAATCCATTTATTATATAAAATAAATGTAAAATAATTATATTGTATCCATTACAAATTAACACATATGAAGTCTTTTGAACAGATCGGATTCACATCTGGTAAGTGCTAGTGACCATTCTATACACCCTTCTAAAGGACATACAAAATATATTACCACCACAACACATGAATTATATAAGGATTAGAAACAATTTTAACTTAATACAGAAAATATTTATAAACGCATATTGACACCCATATCGACACGACAGTTCTGTGTGAAAACAAATGGGTTAATCTACTAACATAAATAATTCTGATATGCCAAATTAATAAAAGTTGTTTTAATGAAAAACAAATTGTAACAAAAAACTACTTTAATCTGAAAATGTTACATTTACGTTATTTCAACGATCCCCAATAGTTAGAATTCCCTTTATACAATTTCCGGTAGAGATCTCAAATGCAATCCCACGGTAGCATTACCATGCATCATAAAATCTTACCTATTAAGATAACGTTTCTTTCATCTACCCAACAGAAACCATTCATGTGATAGCGAGTTAATGGCGTATCAGTTACTAAATAGCATTATGAAGGAGAAAGAAACATCAATACCGGTGTGGCGAAAGGAGAAAAAAAAGTCAACATTATAAACAATCGATTATCAACACCGAGTAATCGCTAAACATCTTTTCTTTTCTTTTTTCTTTTTTGCACACCGGAAACTTTTGTTGTTACTTTCTCAGATCACTGGGGAGTGATTAAAAAAGGCTTTTCTAAGTTCTAAGTCTTTGGAAAAGCCATTGTTTCACTGTCACGTCCTTTTACCTTTTCTTTTTTGGTTATTAGAGCAATTGTGCGCACATTCTGGGTTAGTGAGAGTTTTCTTTTCTTTTACTTTTTTTTTCTAAATCGTATCGGCTCAAGCATGCTTTATTCTCATACCATCACTTCATTCATTGCCATTTAAGATAAAAGAGAAAAAGAAAAGTTATAATAGTAACGGAAAGTGGTGGAGCTTCGTGGGAAAAACACGTCATAGTTCGTCAACTATGTGGAACAAGGTCTTGGAAGCCTACGCTTATTAACAGATGTGGCCATGTTTAGAGCATTTATAAGGGACTTTATGAAGTGAATTATAAAGTCCTATGGAAAAAAGCATTTCCTGTAGATTTTTTTTATTAAGTTTATTCTTTAATGTTCCTTTTATGATATCATCGATCAACAATGAAAAATTAGAATATTTAACATGAATAGAATGTGTAGGAGGGACATTGCACTTTGAATTGAGACATTTTGTGTCAGGTTGTTGAAAAATGAATCATCTGCTTGATGTGAAATAGCATATCATAGAAAATTCGTCTAAGCGAATTTCATTATTCATGTGGAATTATATTTGTAAGGAATTTATGTTATTAATTGTAGGGATATTTTTGTACGTTATGTACTAGTACTTCATTTTGTTAAAATATATAATTTTTCTGATTTAATTATTATTATTTTTTACTGTAACATATTAAGTTAAACATTGATATTAAATAAATACTAAAAATGACTTGATGTTTGTCATTTCCAAGTGAAATGTTTGTTCATTAACTAATTAACATTACGTAGGCCTTTCTATTCCTGAAATAATTTGTTAATCAAAAATAGTTTTTTTTTTTCAGTATGAGTAAAAATCTATGTATACTGATCAAAACAATTAGGGAATATTATGATTTTGGGTATAAACTGCGGATGAGGAAATATTTCGGTGATTGATATACGACGTATAAGTGTTGTAAGATAAAAGGAAAGAAGAAGAAGAAGCAACAAATAAGGCCGTTAAGGCCAAATAAATTTTTATTGCCGATAATTTCGTAAATAAAAAAAAAAATGCGCAGTTTGTGCATATTATACAAACAATGTGATTTCTCGGATACAAATGAGTTTCAATAAGGGGTAGGGTTTCCCCTGACTGAAAACAATGTCGCACGCCTACGATGCATGGAATCAAAAGAAGTTATGAATGAAGGACTGGGATAATCTCACTCTCACCGGTAAAGAGAGCTTTCCAACTGCTGAATTGTTTCTGGAGGTGATAAGCGACTAGCAACCCTTCTCCTTAGAATGTCTCAAATATGTTCGATCGGGTTTTTGTCTTGGGAATATGCTGTCCATTCCATTCGAAGGATTCCTTCTTCTAAAGGGAAATTGCCTTTTAGCTGATCATGATGTGGATTGGTATTATCATCCCTGAGAATGAATTCATCATTTATCCTTTACTGCAGCATATAAGGCCCAGGATTAGGTCTAAGGTTCTTATCCTTATATTGCTGACCGTTAGTGCTTCATTCCTGATAATATACAGGTCGATGCGGCCGTTGATAGAAACACTTGTTCAGACCCTTTCTCCGCCTCCGCCAAATCGGACACTTTCATGCACAAATGTAGGAGTATTTCGTGTACCAGGTTCTCTCAGATGAGAATCTGCCTATTGTCACGTTATACACTAAAGCGAGACTCGTCCGTGAAGATCATGTTGCTCCACTCATTTCATCCCCATCTGCGATTCTCTTGTGCCCAATTTCTGCGGCAGCACAGTGGTCTGTGTCAACGAAGCACAAACCATAGGTCTGCAAGCATACTATACAAACCCGCATGGTGGAGTTTGAATAGTTTGAGTCGAAACTCTAGTACCAGTAACCCCCTGAAGGTGCTATTACAAGAAAGTGGCGTTCATAGTGCGGTTTCTAGTGTTTAAGTACCTGATCGTGTTTTTGTATGTTGTACAACATGACCCTGTTATAATATACTCCAATGGAGTTTATAAAAATCGCTAGAGTATATGCTTTAAAAAAAGTTTACCGCAAAGACTGAAACATAAGCGCAATTCACGTAAGTAATTATACATAACGTCATACCCAGAATTCAAATTACGTGCAATGCGGCGAAAGTATTTATATTAAGCATCTTTCATTAAAAGAAAAAAAAAAAAAAAACATTTCGATAGAATGTTTTACATGATCAATCACCATCCTCAATTCCGAAGGGAATTTCCTTCAAATGATGCTTTAAATAACCTGTACCCTTGCAAAAGCAATTTGGATCAAACGATCGTTTTTGCGTTGCCAACCTTAACTTTCTTGGGGAGATAAAAAAAAAAAAAAAAAAAAAATCGGTCCATCGGGAAGTTATGGGGTCAGTCCGAGCTCATTCCGATTGCAGATCGAATCTTTTGTACCCCAGGGTGATGTTTTGCCTAAAACCTGTTGTCTCTTAATTGTTTGCGGTGAGAGAGAGAGACTTTATTACTCGCTTAAACTTATAACGGAGTTTTAATTTCATCTTTTTTTGGGGTGGATGACCTCCGAGATATTAATCTTTTATATATTGCAAGTCTTAAAAGGTTTTATTCATTGAATTTTATTAATAAACAAATTATTTTTAGGGCGAGAATAAATGCATAAATAGATGAATGACGATTAAATTCTCCTGCATGCGTTTATATATTGTAAAAAGTCTTAATATCTTTTATTATATTGCTGTGGTTTTAAGTATTTTTATTTCAGAAAAAATATTTTACAATTTGTTTGAAAGAGCTTAAGTGTAATTAAATATATATATACACTAGTATGGTTTTAGTGTGAATTCTAAAAGATATTCTTGTATCGAAATATGAATCTATTTCATTTAATATTCATTTTATTTTAAATTTTATGAAAGAATTTCGAAATATATCTTTTCTTTTATTCTATGATCTTTTCAAGATTTGTATAAGAATATTACAAAATTCTAAACTCATAATTTTTTTATAAAATATATTCAATTACAATTTTAATACACTTTTATTAAATCATCATCATCATCATCATCACTGGCGCAACAGCCCCATAATGAACCAAGGCCGTCTGACTAATGACAGATTTCGAGACAGGATATATTTTCCTATTACTGAGTAGGGTTGTCAGACCTACGTCCAACGCTTTACAGTCATATTAGACCGGGACCTACTGTTTAAAGTGGATTCCGAACCACTACAAACACCCATGGCATCTGCCGGGACTCGAACCCAAAACCTGTGGCACCAAGCGACAGAGCGCTAGTCAGTCGGCCATCAGGCCCATTTTTATTAAATACAACATTAAAATCAATTTCTAATTTTTTCACAAATTAAAGACAAAAACTTTATCGTAAAATAAATCTTTATTTTAAGAACTATGCTTTTGTTATTTATCTTTAAATTCTAGCAACAGTTATGGAAATCAATGAGTGATCATAGCTAATATATAAATATAAAAAATATGTTTGTATTTTATTTCTAATATTTATCAACTTATAAAAATTGAACGAATAAGAATTGAATTTATCAACTTGAAGAATTGAATCAATTGAAAAATTCATGCTTTTTTAAAAAATATTTAAAGAAAATGGCTGTGTGTTTGGTTGCAAATATTTCTTATATTTTTAATACGAAAAATGTCTGACAAGAAGTTTAATTATAATTGTATAATTTGATTTTATAAGCTCACGTGTTCTTACATTTTAAAAATTTTAAAAATTTGTTTGTTAGCTACAAAAAACGCCCAAATATTAAGAATTGTTTTTTTAAAGAATTTTTGAAATTCCGCATTTAAAAATTTATTTGCTGAACAAATTTTCTTTTCTGACTCAATATCTTTTATAATGACATAATATCTTTTACCTTTCCTAACATTATTTGCAATATTTATAATTGTTGACATTGAGTAGATTACCTTGAATAAAAAAAAAAAAAATTCAAGTTTTTGTTTTTTTTAGAATAATTTTAATTAAAACAAACACAATCATTTCATGCGGTCGTAGCGTCTCTGAAAAGTTAATTTAATTCAAAGTAATATTTTACTGTTTTTCGCATCAAACATTGCCAAACTTTCTTGATTTTCTATTGACCTCACTATTTTAAGAATTATAATAGGTTAAAAAAATCCCCTATAAATGACACTAATTTAGATTGTTTTTATAGTTAAAGTTTTTATTGCATGTATAATATAGTTTACATTATTATATTAAGTCAATGCCAAGGAGATACACTTTTGTTTTTGAATCTTAACATTACATGACAGAAAGGATAAATATATAGATGTAAAGCTTAATTCAGATAACAGTAATACTACTGTGCCCAAAGGTAAAACAATTTTCATTTTAAAATTCCCAGGGCTTATGGAATTTCAATTTTTTTCTTTTCTGTTTTAGGTTGCTGGTACTATCCTTGACATCTGTGTGAAATTTGACGTCAAACTATTCATTAGTGTTTGAGTTACGCTTGACTTTGTGAGACGCCAAAAACTGATTCCGGTGATTTTTTAATGTCTGAATTAATTGAGCAAAGAACTTGAATTCAATTTTGTTTGCGGAAACTTATAGAATGTTGCAGAAGGCATTTGGTGAGCATTCCTATACCGGAAAGAAATGATTAGAAGTGGTAAAAACAGTTCAAAGTAGGTAGAAACGTATTGAAGACGAAGAGCCCTCTGATCGACCACCAACCTCAACCGACGAAGCTCACGTCCAAAATATTAAAGATTTGGTGTTTGCAAACCGTCGATTTACAATTAGAGACCTTGCTGATGATGTTGGAATTTCAAAATTCCATTTTAAAAGATGTTTTGGGCGTCATACGCGTCAAATCTCGATTGGTACCGAAAACACTGAATGTGCCAGTTCACATTGCATTGATTCTTCGTGACTTTTTCGTCAAAAATGAAGCCCATATCGTTCCGGGACACCGTTTGGAGTAGAGACATTTCAAAGATCGCCAGAATCAGTTTTACATTACATTATTACAGTTACGTCTCACAAAGCCAAGCGTAACTCAAACACTAATGAATATTTTGATGTCAAATTTCACTTAGATGTCAAGGATAGTGCCAACAACCTAAAAAAGAAAAAAGACATTGAAATACCATATGCCCGGAAAATTTAAATTGAAAATTGGTCTTACTTTTTGGACACAGTAGTATAACTCACCTTAAGTACCATTGCTTTACCATTTTCACTTTGTTAACGGAACATTTGGGGACACTGTTGTGTTGTTTATGTTTGTTAACAAACAACCCCGAACGTGCATATGTTGCGCCCGGAAGGCAAATAGCATGATGGATGTTCTTAATGAGGCTGCATAATAGAAATTGTAATTGAGTTAATTAATTTAATTACACCTTTCTTTTTGGTGTCGTCTTCAGAATTCTTTCGAGAATGACGTATCCCCCTTTCTTTCTGTCTTTTCAGTTCGGGTCTATGATTATATGATTTCGGAGATGTGGGTCATTCGGTGTTAATTTCTGATGCATTTAGACGGTTCGAAGGTTGCATTTTTCGCGCTGTCAACAAACTGAACGAGAACCTTCTGCCTTTTGTTGTCACGAAGTAGGTTTCATTTACAGATGGGTGTCTCGTTTGGGTACCTCGTGATCAAGCGGCCTCTATTCCTGGTGTCAGAATTCCTTCGCTATTTTTTTTCCGAATCTTTTTTTTCCTTTTTTCTTTTCTTTTAAGACGAAATGTATTTTTAGATTTTGGTTTACATCTTAACATACAAATTTAAATAATTTTTTTTTAAATTTATATTGACTTTTTTTTTTTTTACGGTTTTATGGATGTACTTTATTTTATTTTTACTGTTTTTTGTGATTTGAAAGAGATTGTCACTTGCGCAGAAATTTCAATCTGTAAATAATTAACTAACAAAGTATTTTTTTTTTTCATTTTGTAATAATAAATTAAGAAATTAAGAAATTTCCCTGTTTAAACACATTGATTTAGTTTGGAATAAATAAAAAAAATTTTTTTTATAGAGCATTTGTTTGGAAAGATACAATTTAAAAGCATCAGTAGTGATGTCTTCAATTGAATTCGTTTAATAGGAAATATATGTGTATTTAATGGAATTATTTTTATTCGTGGTTCTCAATCTTTCTTGCCATTTTAAAAACATTAGTTTGAAAAAAATAAAAAAATAAAATTTTTATGACTTTTAATTAACTTTTATAAATATTTTTTTTTTTTTTTTTTTTTTTTTGAGGAAATATTTGATTTGTAGAAACCAGAGTTCATTTTAGTTCTTTTTTTCTAATTTCAATTTTTAATGAATATTTCTCGGTATATAAATTGTTTTATCCGTTATTGAAATTTTTTTTTATTTTAAACTCAGTTTAGATGCAGCATTTTTAATGATTTATGTATTTATACAATTTTTTTCTATAACATGATAGATTTGAATAGTATATGAATTGACTGAGTTGCAAATCTAACATTTAGCAAAGATTTTAGAACACCTATAATCAGTTTTCGCTTAGACAACAGGTTAAGAAATTTTAATAAAAAATTTTTTAAACAAATGCTTTTCATTATGGTTTCTTTTGATCTTCGCGTCTATTATATAATACAGTTTATCTTTATACATAGTTTTCACATTCTTTCAAACATTAAAATCACTCATGCAAATATATTTACTCAAAGTATATCACTTATATCTTTCATTTTGAAAGAATATAATACTTTTTACATTTAACAGCAAGTGTTTAAATGTTATGGGTTTTTTTAGTATGTTTGCATGTCTTTATCACATAAAAAAGGGATATTAAAATACTCTTTAGTTTTCAGCTCTGATTGTCTTTATACTTCCCGCTTAACGAGGCTCATATAAAAAGAGGTTTAATTGCTAATCTGAATTAATAAACTTTCCTCTTGCCTAAATTCCCACGTTACCTATTTACGTGCGTGAAGATCTCAAAGACTACATTGATATGTGCTTGATGACAAAAGATGGAACTTATCTTTTATGCTATTAACATTTGACATTAAAGGTCGTGAGAAATATCAAACCTTTTTTTCAATTGCTAATCTTCCTTATTAAACACTTTACAGGTAGCAGCAAACTGTTTTGTTTGTATTCAAAAACTACTTTTATTTTATTTGCTGCTTGAAGATTGGAACATTATCAACTTTTATTGTCAGGATCTGTTACTTATAGTTCACCTCTCTATTTTGAGTTTGATTTTTTTTTTTTTTTTTCATTATAAATTCTTTTTATTTCCTCAAAAAAAAAAAAAAAAAAAAAAAAAACCATGTTGTTGTGTTGTGTATAATCTTCATTGTCCTGCAATATGGATCTCATGAGTGGTCGACTCATGGATGGAAAGAAAGGGGATTGTTTCTTAAGCGTGGATGGAGCCCCGTATGTAGAAGTCTGACTTGGCTCCGTGACGTTGAAGAAGGAGGGTAGGCTTGTGGGAGGTCTTTTAGGGGGAACTACATACCCCTCATTTGCGTATAGAGAAAACCTGGAAAATTACCCCCAGATAGTCCGAATAGAATCTTTTAGTCTGTTACATGCACTGGCTTAGTCGATTTTACTTTTTTAAGCTGGAAATGAAATCTTTTCCCGGCAGCGGCATAATGGCCAATTCTGCTAGCGCTCTGGCCTTAGGTACCACAGGCTTTAGGTTCGTAACAAGTATCTATGGCGGTGGCATGGATACTTGTTAGTGGTTCTGAATCATCAGTAACTGTAGGGCCCGGATCTAATTAGCCCAAAGTGTGCACAAAATGAATTTAGAGTGACAATCCGAACCATTTTCACCGCGATCTAATGGCCAATTGGCTAGCGCTCTGACCTTTGGTACCACAGGTTTCAGGTTCGATATCTTGGCGATGGTATGGATGCTTGTGAGTGGTCCGGAATCCGCTTTAAACTGTAGGTCCCGGTCTAATTAGCCTAAAGTGTACCAAACTTCATTTTCCCCAATACTTTTATTCACCTTTAACAAATGCAGCCACCTTATGTTGGAAAACCACTACTCAGAAGAAATAAGGTGCAATGATTGTTTGTCATTTTCTATGAAGAAACTGACGAAAACATTTTTTTGATTATCGTGGCAAATTTCCGCATAAAATCGTTTAACAGCCCAACTTTCCTTGTTAGACAGACTAAAGGTAGCAGTTTGCTTTTTATTCATATCTGTGATCATAGCTTTGCTTATTTGTGATTTGAAACTAGATCGCTACCAGCCCTATTCGGTTTGCTAACTGGTGGCTTATTCGACCTTTCCAAATAAACTCGAATCCATTATAATACAACCTTCTTTATTATCTCCATCCTCCAACAAATGAAGCCGTGTGTTGGGAGAAGAACCGTTATACTCAAAAAGAAATAAAGACGCCATGCTTGTTGTCAGTCGGGGGAAGATTTTACTCCGAACTTTCAAGCGCCACCTTTGAACCTGGCGTATTTTTTACTGTCAGTGGTTGAGCGACCTGCCTTCGAGGTCGGGGCTCTTTTCCCATCGTCTCCACAAAAGAATACTTTGCGGAAGAAGGTTATGGAAAGAGCATTTCAAATTACACTTTTATTTATTTATTTTCACTCGGCTTTTTGATGTGGCGTTTCTTCTTGAATGGGAAGAAGATTTTTCTTTCTTTTTTTGGTTCTTGCCCGTTGATGTCTTTTTTGCAGGAAGTTGAGGATAGTTGTTGCTGGTGGTCTGAGGTTAAGAATTGTTGGGAAGCTTGTAATAAGTTGGTAATTTCATGTAAAAGTTTTTCAGATTTTTTTCCTAAGTACTACGGCCTTTCAATGAAAACATTTTGAATGATTATTTTTAACAAATTTATATAAAAAAATGAATTTTTAAATGAATGAATAAAATATTTATTGAACCTTTTATCTACTTTTTTTTTATGTTTTTCGTGCATTGTCTTTTTCTGATATTGAGAGAATGGAAAATGAGTGTTACCACTATGAAAGATTTATTAAGAGAAGTGTTGATATTATGTTCTATTCTAGAAAAGCCTTTTTTAAGTACTTCCAATTTGTTTTTGTTCTTAAAGTTTTCCGCTTATTTCTTTACACTTAATGCCATTATGATTTAGTTTAAATATTATATTAATTTAAGTGAACCAGACCACTTCTTTTTTTATATGCAGCATTAAAAATAGTAAAAAGTAGAACAATGTTATTTTGGTTGGATTAATGGATTTTAATTTCTCAGCTGCATTTTTTGCCAGTATTATTTATTATTTTTTACTACACTGCCATGTTTAAGAGGAGTCGAGAGTGGAGCAATTTTTGAAGGAAAACAATTTTTGAAGGAAGGAAGTTAAAAAAATCTTAAAACTCAAATTCCCAACTGAAACTCCACTTAAATCCCAACTCCTTTGATAAAAATGATTTTATTTTTATCCGAAATTCTTAGAATTAAATTTAAAAATTAAACTAAATGGTAATGAGACATTTCTATTTTACGTTTAAATTATACTGCAAAGGGCAAAGACCGTTACTGCTTCAGCAACATACCAAGTAATGTATTAAGAAGATTTTTCTCAGCACTGAGGTATATCAAAAGCTATTGTTGATCCACAATGAAGAAGAACGTATAGAAGTTATTTTATTTTTATGATTCAATAAGATTTAATGTGTTACAAATGTAGCATCTTTATGCTTAAAATGTACAATTTCTTTTTACTTGTCTTAATCTATTCTATAGTATTTTAGTGCTGTTAATTTTGATACTGTTACTTTTATAGAATCTATTTCGCAAATTTAGATTACTTACTTTAAGTGGGTACAAATACTACACCTTTCAAGCTGCAAAAATAATACTCTGTCATGCAAAAACTGCTTTTATAGATATGTGTGTTCAAAAAGTTTGAATATATTTCACAATTTTTTGCAAATCCTTTAGTAGAGATCATAGTACTACTGTGGCCAAAAAGTAAGACCAATTATAAAAAAAAAAAAAAAAAAAAAAAAAAAAAAAAAAAAAAAAAACTCTTTATTCATTTTTCCAAATTTATTTCATCGCCTTCAAAGTGTAATCCCCTCCGGACGCAATGCACTAATGCCAACTTTTTTCCAACACTTCAATGCATGCTAAAAAGTCATCGGCAGGGATGGCCTTCAAAGCGCGCCGATTCACATTGAATCTCTTCAATCGATTCAAAACGGTGTCCCCGGAGTGGTCTTTTGAGTTTAGGGAATAAATAGCCAGAAGTCACACGGTGCTAAATTAGGTGAATACGGTGGTTGTGGAACGATATGGGTTTAATTTTTGGCGAAAAAGTCACGAAGAATCAATGCAGTGTGAGCTGACGCATTCTGTGAAAATAAAGCGCATTCAGTTTAAATTGAATAAAGTATTTTGGACACAAATAAGATCTTTTTTATAAACAATTTGTAATATTGTATATATTTTGTAATACTTCATGGTAAATTATTATAAACATTATCTGAGTAATATAATTAGTAGAACTGATTGAATTCTTTTGAAAATTAAATAAGATGCAGTTGTTAATTGCATTCATCTGTTAAAATAGAAAGAAAATGCAAGATAATGCTAAATATCTAGTTAATTAAAATGTATTTTTAAAATTGCATTTACATTAATGAAACTGTTTTCTTCTTGTGTGCTTTACAATGGTTTATTAATTTTTTCCTTTCTTTTTCAGGTAAGAATAAAAATATAGAATGTTTTATTTCGACCAAAGCAGCAAGCTGTTTCATATATCAACATATATGGTAACAACATTAAAAAATATGTTTTTCTCTTTTTAAAAATGTATTTCATTTTAATGTACATATTTTTATATCATCAAGTAGTAGTTATCTGAAGAGTATTGTAGTATTAAAAAACATAAGAAATTTTATTTTTTAAAACATTTTTGAAGTGTATCTTAATACATATTTCATTATATATTTAAAATTTGTTATTTAAAGATTGTTTTTTACCTACATCTGTACATAATTATAACTTTTTTTAAAAAATGAATGATAATTTTTCAATTAACTTTTTTTTTAACTTCCAAAATCGCATTACTATATTTAATAAATGTAATGTTTCATTTTCTGTTACGATATTTTGATTCATGTTCAACATTAAATATATGAAAATTGAAATTCAAATGGGAATTTAAAAAATCAGTTGTTTAAAATACATAAATGACCGTTATACTTATCTGTGAATTACTTTTCTTTTCAAATGTAGCTAGTTTTTTTCTTCATGTATGTTTATCATATATAATTTAATACAGCGTTTTAAAAATCTTAATCATTAAATACATACAAAATAATTTGTTCTTAGTGCATTTTGATGAGCCATTTGCAAATATTAGTGCTCAAAAGTTTTGA
>BPLR01019589.1:0-69448 GCA_021605095.1 Caerostris extrusa | reverse complement strand
TTTTATTTCATATAAAACAGTTTAAGATTTTTTTTTTTTTTTGTAATTTTCAGAAATAACTTCTTAATATTAGTCATGCGATAACAACAATTCCTTTATTATTTATCGATAACAACAAAATTCAATGATTTTAAAAATCATTATGCTGCTATATTTTTAAGGATATTTATTTCTCAGACTCTCTATAATTAATTTTTATGAAAAAATATTCCAATTTTAATTTTTGTTTTCATCTAAAGCAGTATAAGAATTTTTTTTATTATATGTAATTAAGAGATTTCAAAAACAGCTGCTTAATATAAAACGTATCAATCTTGCGATCATTTATTATTTATCGATAACAATAAATCCAATGATTTTAAAACTTGTCCACACCGCTTTATTTTTAAGTATATCGGAAATTACCAAAAGAACGGAAGAGTCATTTGTTAATCCCTACAAACCGGTTTAGTGAGTGTTTTCAGGAAGATTCTATCATTCAATATCAAGTTTATAAACTGATAAATGTTTTCACTTCGGGCACTAAAGACTCGTTTCATTCTACCACTTTCGCAGTTTGATCCCGTCTTTCAAAAAATGCCTAAGAGGACATTCCGGTCTCAATTGTAAATCTGTAATAAATATAATCTTCAACAAAGGCTTTTTGTAATAAATAAAAAATTCATTGAAAAGTGATTTTAAAATAAATTAAAATAAGGTGTTATTTGGCATTGGTTATATAGTATATATCTTTATATATATAATTCTTCTGTACGTGTGTTTGTCACTGAACTCCTCTTAAACGCCTGGGTCAATATTGTTGAAATTTTTTTGTTTGTGTTTGAGTGGGTCCCTGGATGGTTTAGATCAGGGATGGGCAAACTTTTTTTCAGTCGCGGGGCCAAAAATCGAAAAAAAAAAAAAAAAAAAAAGTTTGGCAGGCCAAGATAAATTTGTCTAAAATTTTAAAAACAATATACAAGTATTACAGTTTAAATATGTTAATGAGATGAATGAAATTGCTATTTCATTTTTAAAAGTTCCTTAGATTGAGGTTCGAAGTGAGATGTACTGATTCTAAGGAACGATGATAAATACTCATCTGTCAGCCAACTTCTGAAATAATTATTTCTAAGGTTCATAGTTGAAAACACACGGGGCCTGAATGGCCGAGTGTCTAACGCTCTGGCGCTCGGTACCACAGGTTGCGGGTTCGAGTCCCGGCGGTGCCATGGATGTTTGTAGTGGTTCGGAATCCACTTTTTAAACCGTAGGTCCCGGTCCTAATAGGATCGTAGAGCGTTGCGGGGCATTGTTACTTCGCGTCCGTGGCTTATCTTTAAGTTACGCGCCCCCTGGGTAATGCAAAGTGAGTAACGTCTGTGCAGCGCTTGCCTTAAGGCATCAAGACCAAGCTGTCTAAGTGTTTGCCAGCTGCATTAGAACAAAAAAAAATAGTTGAAAACACTTGGTCACATATATAAGATGAAGCAAACATAGCACTGATTTTTCTGGGCCGGAGATATTAAATTTGGGAAACTTACTTTCGATAATGATTTGTAAAACTTTAACTTTCCCATATTTAGAAACAACTGCTTGAGATGATAGTTAGATAGCAACTCAATTAATTCAACCTGCAAAATCTGACCTCACTGCTTCACAATTTACGTTGAAAGGCATGATAAAAATATCCGATTTTGTTTGAATGGCACTGAAATCGCGAAATCTGCGTTCGAACTCAAAATGCAGTTTTTCAAGATATCTTCATAATTCTTAAGGTTCTCTTAATTTACTGAGGATATTGAATTTAACCTCTGGAAATGAGATAAAAAGAATTTTTTTTTAAAAATAATAATATTTAATCAAGTAGAAAAGGAGATGGATGTATAATATATAAATATATATTTCTTTTAATTTGCCTCGGACCAGCAAATTAAAATTCATTCCTCGGGCCGGATAGAACTTTCCGGCGGGCCGTAGTTTGCCCATCCCTGGTTTAGATTTTACAATTGGACACGGTAGGTGGCGCTGCAATCGATATAATTCTGCTGTACGTGTGTCTGTCACTTAACTCCTCTAAACGGCTTGACAGATTTTGATGAATTTTTTTGTGTGTTTGACAAAACATGGAGAATATTTTTATGCTATCCCCTTTATTGTAAGTCGCCACTAGATGGTGCTGCAGTATATCAGCTTTTATACCGTTCAACCAATCGCTGTGAAAATTGATACTAATATGTATTCGAGTATGGAAAATAGGTCCGCGCTATCCACTTTATTGTTATTTGTCCCCAGATGGCGCTGCAATATTTCATCTTATACACCGTTCAAACGATATCCATGAGAATTAGTATGCACGTATATTGGAACATGGAGAAATATTCTCGATATGTAATTTTCTACATTGAATTTTTTTTTATCAGGACAATGTATGCGGGTCCTATTAGTATATATATATATATATATATGTATGTATATATATATATATATACAGCAAATAAAAAACAATTTCTGCCATCAAGCGCTATCTGGTGGCTTAAATTAGAAATTTTCTTTAATTTAAAAATAAGTTAAAAAGTTAAATAAACAATTGTTTTTAATTAAAATCAATTGTTTCAAATATTCTTTTTACATTTATGCGATTGCAACATGTTTAAATATATTTTAGTTTTTTTAAATATTTCGCTGTACGGGTTTATTTATATTTTACTTTTTTCTTTTATAAATAATTATTCACAATAATTTTATTTTTAAATTTGTCAAATCGCAACTTTTAATTGCTAGCAATGTTTTTGCGTCTGTGATAGAGATTTTGTAAAGAAAATTTATCAAAACTAATGTCGAAATCTCGTTGGTTATGTTTCATCAAAATATTTATTGAAAATAAAATTAAATATGAAATACGAAAAATAAAGTGAGTTATAAATTTAAGATGATGAATATATTCATGAGTACTCTATTTCCATGAATAAAAATTAAAAGTGTTTGATTTTCTGTAAATATTTTTAGTCAATTTTTTTTATTCTAAATAAATTGAACAAAATAAGGTGACTAAACCAAATACTCAGATATTCATTTATGCATCTGAGCGGTTTTTTTTTCCGACAAAATCTATTCTGCATTATCTTAAGTAGACGAGTTTCCTTTATGTTTATCCTCTTTACCGACTAATTTTGTTTTAGTGTTAATTTGTAAAGGTACGTAAATGCGTATGCAGATACTAAAATTTTGATTTTACAGTGTCAGAATACTTGGTGTATTTATAGGAATTTCAGGAACCAAATGCAGGCAAAGCATGAAATCATATTCTTGCAATACAGTCATACGTGACTAACTCTTGCTTTTCGTCGCACGTATTAGGAATATGAGCTATGAGCTGTAAATATGGAAATAAATGGAACTGTTTTTGTTATGCTTTCATGAACGCCTATTTTAAAGTTCATAAGGTGCACCTATTTTAAAACTTCTTAAGAAATATGCTTATATACGCTTTTATAATTTGGAAAAGCTTAAAACTTTTTCTCAATACTTGATTTTCGCATAATCTTGAAAAAGTTAATGGAATAGTCAGCATTATATCTAAGAAATAAACGAGATATTTTTAAGAAAATACGTTTGCTATAAATGTTACTGTCAGGTAAAATGTATGTAAATATTTTGATATAAAGGAAGAAGAACTCTCTTGTATAGTTATTTTCATTGCCGGAATGTAAAGAAATCTTGTAAAATTCCCATTAAGACATATTTTTTTATATTAATGAACACCATTGTCATGTTTATCTTGCATATCAATGAAATCAAAAATATAGAGTCCCGACTCGTGGCTCAGTGGCAACGTGCGCCGTTTGTGAGCAATAGGTCGGAGGTTCCATCCGCTGGCGGCTTTGTTGTAGACACTGTTTCAGAAAAAGAGGAGACTCGATGGCGTTTCTGATGTTCAGTATCTTGCCTCGTGAGTCGGACTACCTGGTAGATTCCATACGCTACGCAAATGCGTATCGTATGAATATGCGTAGTTCCCCCTAAAAGACCTCCCGAAAGGCACTGCCTTCCTTTTTCAGCAGCACGGAGTTAAGTCAAAGTTCTACTTACGGGTGTTCCATCACAACAGAAGCTGACCTCTCATTTCATTGAAACACAGGTGTTCATGGACTTGGTCTAGATGTTGCTGCCTATCAAAAACAAACAAACAAGCAAAAAAAAAAAAAAAAAACTAGATTATAGAGTCATACTTTTCTGTAGAATGTTAACCATTTTGCTAAAATTCTAAACTCATGTTTGTGAAAATTGCAACACCATGAAGGACTTACGCAAGTGAGCTGAAATTTTCATGAAATGCAAATTAGCGCATGATATGCAAATGATTAAATTTCAAATCCGTAGCGCATGCGTATGCTGAGCAGCGCCCTCTGAACGGCGGATGGATCGAATAAATAGACGGCTGTAGCGAGGCGTGTATGGTTATCGGTGGTTATCTGCTAGTGATAAACGTTAGTTTAATCGTTACTTATGCCTCTTCGACGAAGAGAGCGAGATTTGAACAACTTAAGAGTTTGAACGGGGAGAATCATCGGTCATCGTGAAGCTGAAATGTCTTATCGTGCAGTAGCCGCTCGTGTGCAGCGTAACAGCAGCACAGTGATGCGTCTTTGGAAGCAGTGGACGGACGAGTGTCGGACAACTCGGAAATCTGGGAGTGGACCCCGAAATGTGACGTCAGCTCGCGATGATAGACACCCTGGTCCGCATGGCGCTGACGGACCGTACAGCTTCCTCTAGACAATTGGCAGCACAGTGGTCAATAGCTGCAGGTGCTTCATTGTGTGCTTCATCAATTCGTAGACGTCTGCTGCAGCGTGGACTGCGCGCAAGGACTCCTTTATACAGGATCCCTCTCACGCTAAACCATCGCCGCCTGCGGCTACAATGAGCCGCACAGCATAGAGACTGGCGTGCTGATTGGCAGCATGTCGTGTTTTCTGACGAATCCCGCTTTAATTTGTGGTACCATGATGGCCGCATTTGTGTCAGACGCTATGTCGGTGAACGCCACCTTCCGGAGTGCATTATCGAACGCCACAGTGGACGAACAGCCGGAGTTATGGTCTGGGGTGCCATAGCATATCATGGACGATCTCAATTACTAAGAATTGTGGGCAATCTGAACAGCAACCGGTACATCAGTGAAGTTCTACAGCCCCAAGCTGTTCCCTTTCTTCAAAGCTTTCCAGGCGCTGTATTTCAACAGGACAATGCCCGCCCTCATATCGCTGGACTGTTCAATCCTTCTTTGCAACGCGGCAGGTACAGCTTTTCCTTGGCCTGCGGATTCCCTGGATATGTCGCCGATTGAACATGTGTGGGATTTCGTTGGTCGGCGTCTCGCTCGTGATCCTCGTCCTGTTGCTTCTGCAGACGAACTTTGGGTGCGCATACAAACAGTATGGAATGCTCTTCCTCAGGCAGACATTCAAAATTTGTTTGACTCCATGCCACGTCGTGTAGCAGCACTTATTGCGGCACGTGGTGGCTACACAAAATGCTGATTCCGATCTCTTGTTATTGTTTGTTTGCTTTGTGCATCTAATCATTTATTTGTACCACTACCACTCAACTGTGTATTAAATTTCATTCAATTATGACGATTCCTTCATGGTGTTGCAATTTTCACAAACATGAGTTTATTAAAATTTATTTAAAATCTCTCACTTTGTAAGAAATTATAGTAAATACAGAGAAGACATTTAATATTTTCTTGTTGTCGTGTAACGGTTTACCTAAAAACAGGAAGAAATTTAAAAAAGATATTTAAAAAAACTTCTATAAAAGCAAGCAATATGTTTAGTAAATTGAACCTATTATATATTGTCGATGAAACCGTTTAATCATGTTAGATCATGAGATATTAGCCAGACGACCGAGTTAGTATTTGTTATTTAGCGTCGAAAAGTTATATGATTTTCTGTTATTATTTCAGTTATATTTCATGATATTAACAGTGACAGATTTAGGCTTAGGTCGGGCATAGGCCCGGTCCTTTTCTTGCTTTGACAATCTCTCAATCTCTCTCTCTCCAAGATGTCAATATTTAAAGGGTAGAACTATTTTTAAAATAATTAATCGTGTAAGTAGTCAAATTTAAAATATCTAACAAATAGGTACTATTTGTATAATATTGGCACTATATGCATATATTATTATATAACAAATAGGTATATTTATCTACTGACGTCAGATTTTTCCTAAATTTTTCTTAAAAAAATTTTAATGCAGCGTTTTTCGCTCATCATTATAACACAAAATATTAATTCACCCTATTTAATTATACCTTTGTCCGGTTACTCAAAAACTTTATTATTTTTTTAATCTCACATAAAAATTTTATAGTTTTAAAGTAATGAAAGACATTTTTAATATGATTAATTAGATAAATATGATTTATTTCATAATTAAATACAATTTATTCTAAATTGTATGATTAGTTGTTATACCAAAATAAATAAATAAATAAATATATATATATATATTTAATTCATGCCTAAATTCAATACCTAAATTTAATTCGAATACATTATTACTATTTGTATTATTATTATTATTACAGTAGAACCTCTGCAAGTCGAACTTGAAGGGAGACGCGAGATAATTCGAGTTATAGAGTTTTCGACTTATGGATGATTTCGACTTACGCGAGTTTTGTAAGGAAATATTCGACTTGTAGAGGTCTAGATTCTTTCTAACTTATTTTGAGTTAGAGAGGTAAAATAAATAAAGATTCAAGTTACAGAGTGATAAACATGTTTATTTGCAACTTAAAAGTTATAGTATGTACTACAATAAAAAAAAAATCAAAATAATTCCGAAACAACCTAAAAATTAAAAATATTATGTATTAAAAAAAAGTCAGTTTTTATTATTTATTATTATTATTTTTTTTTTTTTGCTTTAGACAATTCAATCGTTCTCTATCTATAGCATTATCTAAGCTATAAAGAGCAGAAAATTCTTTTTCTTCCGAGTTGCTATTTCATAGAATTGGTTATTCTATTTACTATATACTCACACATTGTTTTCTAAGAAACAATGACTTATTTTTCTTCGAGCTATAGAGGTAATTAGAAATGATCGATCGATTAGAGAAATGATCGATTTGTAAAGGTTGTAAAAAGATTGTAAAATCAAACATTGCTCGTGTTCGAGATACAGAGGTCCAATTTTTTTCGAGTTACGGAGGGAAAATATATACCAAAAATGGCTTGTGGGGATTGACTTATTATTTCGACATATAGAGGGTTGAAATTTTGAGTAATGGAGGTTTTGTGGCTTGAAGGGAAGGGAACAAAATTTTTTTTTCGAGTTGTGGAGGTTTTTCGACTTATCGAGGTTCGACTTAAACAGGTTCTTCTGTATATATGAGGGCGTCAAATTAACTTGGGCCTAGGGCGCCATCGAACCTAAATCCGTCACTGGATATTAAACATTTCAAATTCACTTCCATTCTGAGAGAAATAAAATTACAAACCCATTCTCATAAAATCTCATTGAAGCTCATAAAGATTTCCTACTCTACTTAACTCTCTGAAGTCGAACTTAATTAGTTCCACCTCAGAAGCGACCAATAAAAGCTGTACCAACTTGTGCAATGATGCCTCACAATTCACATGTCTACAGTTCTGCTTTGAGCAGCATTTGATTTAAGCTGAAGTACTTTCATTTTCGAGATCATCTGATAACAGAGAGAGAGAAAAAATGGTAACGATAACTTTGTTATAACAAATTCCTTTGTTTTCTCCTTTCTGAAAACAAGTTCTCACGTTTATGATCTAGTTTCGTTTTAAATGTTATGTCGTTCCATTTCTATATAACCTGAACTATATTGATGCAGTAGTAATTAATGCTGTAAGTAGTTTAATGTAACGATAAATAATTCTTGATAGATTTATGTAATAGTAAACATAAATAAGATATTATTTATTGATATATTTTTATATATATTATTTATTGATATATTTTAATACGAAGAAATTTAGAAACATTTTCAGTTGGATTTCTCATGTCAATTTTTATCATGTATCGAAAAAAAAGATTTTAAAAACCAGTGTTATTAAATTAAAAAATAAATCAATGTTTTTAAATTAGTTTATTTTTCTGATAATGTCATTTAGAGAATACACAAAGTCTTTAAAAATTATTATAAAAAACATTTTCATAAGTTTACTACTATTGTTTTAAACAAAGGTATTATGGATTTAAAATAATTTGTCTTCTTTTTCTTCATTGGCTCAACAGCCCATGGTGGGCCCAAATTTCGAGACAGGAGATGCTTTTCCCTTACGGGTAGGATTATCAGCCCCTACGCCCAACTTTCTACAGTCATGTTAGATCGGGACCTATGGTTTAAAATGTATTCTGAACTACGAACATCTATAATACCACTGAGACTCGAACCCGAAACCTGTGGCACCAAGCACCAGAGTGCTAATCACTCGGCCATCAAGCCCTACAATAATTTGGGCATTTCTAATTGCAAATTTTGAAAACGAGTAATAATAGGATATATTATATCAGTAGAATAAATTTTTGATTTATCACGAATATTTTCATTGAAGAAATAAACACAAATCAGTTTGGAAAAAACCTCCCAGTAGAATGGAATGAAGAATCTTTAGTTCTTAAAGTTTTATCATCATTAATTATTCATTATCATTATTTACTTTAGACAATCAATTAATAGAACTTATATCTGAAGTATCGAAATATGCCTAAGTACTCGTATAAATATGTTGCAAAATATGAAAATCCTTCTATAACTTTTAAATTTATCAGTTAAACGACTTTATGATGAAATAAAAATAATTTTCAACTTTTAATTTTATTCGTTCTTGTTGATTGGTTTTATGAATGCTGCAATACAACTGTTCTGTGAGAAGTGGAATATGTTGCCATTTTTGTGGTGGCAAAAGTTGGAGTATCTCATTTATACTAGCGTGTGGAGGCAACAATCAAAGTGTTCCATCACAAAAGAATAATAATAAAGTAATGAACCAAATTTAGGAAATCTTATACTAAGTAGTCTAAGTTGAGACAGACATAACTACCAATATATTTAACTATTAAGTCTATAAACAGTGACTATAACTAACAATGAAACTGGTGTAGAATGCAATGTCAGAAAGAAACGATACCATTGCTGTTGAGATGAATTGCTACTTAAAATGTATAGTTCAAATATTCCACATTTTCTGTCGTCTAAAATTCTATTTTTACTTTCTTTTTTTTATATCCAGGCATAAATAATTAAATATAAATTTTTTTTTATTTCAAGGACTTCTTCCCAATATGATATGCCTACAGATCTTGGCTTTTCTTTGGCACGTTATCGGAATAGTCGTGGCAGACAGAGTTGTCATGACAAACAATGGACCTGTTCAAGGTATTACTGTGTCTTCAGAAGAAGCGATGGACATCATGAAGCCTTCTTAGGCATACCATATGCTGAACCTCCTATTGGCAGACTAAGATTCCTAAAAACCTATACCCAAACTCCCTGGATGGGAGTATTCGATGCCTCCACACTGCCTCCAACATGTATACAAAATGTTACATTCCATTATTACTATGAACCCAATGTTGATAACATGACAGAAGATTGCTTACATCTGAATCTATGGGTGCCTTATTCCAGAAACTCGACCCAACTTAAGCCAATCATAATATTCATTCACGGCGGAGCTTTAAATGTTGGGTCGTCGAATATGAAGTTTATGATGGCACAAATCTTTCAAAATTTGGGGATGTGATAGTGGCTAGTATGAACTACCGTGTTGGGGTGATGGGATTTTTTCACAGCTTTCATCGATGACGCTAATGGCAATATGGGAATTTATGACCAGATATTAGCAATGAACTGGATAAAAGACAATGCCAGGTCTTTTGGTGGAGACCCAAACCACATCGTCCTGATGGGCGAAAGTGCGGGGGCCATGACTATTTCAGGACATCTTATATCCCCACTCACAAGAGGCATGATCAAGAGAACAATAATGCAAAGTGGCTCAGCAACGATTCCTTTAGTGTTGGACGATAATGCTCAACTCTATAAAATATCGCAGAAGTTAGCCACTATGGTCGGATGTGCTGATAAGACTAATACTATAAAAGACAACCTAGTGTAATAGTCAATGTCTGGAAGCGACTTACGGCAGAACAGTTGTCCAATGCTGAAGGCCTGATAAAAAATACCAATCCTATAACATTTTATCCAAGAACTGGAGACAGTATCTACCACATCCTACAATATACGACTTAAGGAAGGCAATTTCAAAAGATGTGGAATTGTTGATTGGTATGAATAAAGAAGAAGGTCCATTTTTCGTGACCGTGGCTGCCCCTCAGTATTTTTGGTACGTATGGAGTGGATGGAGTAACAACCGTTTCCAGAAGATTTGCTCACCAATTGATTCGCATCATGTTTGGCTTCCTTGGTCAAAAGAATGAAAAGACATTGCCGATTTCTATATCAACACTGTAAAAAATGGCACATCGGAGAAATACACGCTAGCCATTTCTGCAGCTCTTGGAGATTTTCTGATAAACTGTGCTGACGTGTTTCAGGCGGAATTCCATTCCTTAAGGAATCCGGTCTACTTTTATGTGTTCAGCCGACGACCCTCTTCCACGCCCTTGGCAGAATGGATGGACACGACGCACTTTGACGAACTCCAGTATGTCTTTGGGAATCCACTTTTAGTAACTTCACTCCTGAAGAAGAGCAATTAAGTCGCCGAATGATGTCAAGATGGCTGGCATTCGCCAAAACAGGGTAAAGCCAACTTAGATCTCTTCATTGATCTCCTTTAAACAAATTTTTAACCATTTATAAACCCATAAAGCAACAAATTTTAAATACGAAGTACACGATACCAGTATATACGAACAGTTAAGTACACACGAGAAAAAGTTGACTTAACGAAAATGACATAAATTGCATTTGATCCTAAAGTTCACTGAATTGAACTTATGTTATTGCTTGCTATTATTTTATATTGAAATATTGTTAAACAGAAAAGAGTGCCTGTTTTTTATAGAATAATTCAAAACAAATCAAATAATTAATTTTTAAAATGAATAATATTTTCGAATAATTTTTGACGAATAATTTTTCAGATGAATAATTTTCAGACGAATTATATTTTCGAATGATTTTTTTTTCGCTTAGAATCGAAAGCACAATTAAAAATACACATAAATCCTTTTTTTTCTACATCGGTGGGCCTTGTGTTCCATTACAACAGCCACCACCAAAAGTTGACTTAATGGAAATGACATAAATTGCATTTGATCCTAAGGTTCACTGATGCGTGTCCCGCCACGTTCTGAATTGAACTCATGTTATTGCTGGATATTTTATATTGAAATATGGTTAAGCAGAAAACAGTGCCAACATTTTGTAGAATAACTCAAAACGAGTTAGACGAATAATATTTTCGAATAATTTTTGACGATTAATTGATATTTTGAATTACGCCAATGTTATTGGTTGATGTTTTATATTGAAATATTGTTAAAAAGGAAACCATGCCAACTTTTTGTAGACTAATTCAAAATGTATCAAGCGAATAATTTTTCAGACGAATCCAGATGAATAATTTTCAGACGAATTATATTTTCGAATAATTTTTGACGAATAACTAACGTTCTGAATTGTGCCAATGTTATTGCTTGATATTTTATATTGAAATGTTTTAAGCTGTAAACCATGCCAACTTTTTATAGAATAATTCAAAAAGGAATCAAATGAATAATTTTTCTGACGAATAATTTTCAGACAAATATTATTTTCAAATAATTTTTTTCGTTCACAATCGAAAGCATAGTTAAAAATTACACTAAAATTCTTTTTCTGGACCTTACGTATACCCTCAATAGCCCACCAAAATGTAGGGAAAGGAAGGAAATCGCCTACTGATAGGACTTTTAGCAGTAAATGCTCCTCATTTGCCCATCGTATGGTAGTAAACTCGGAAAACCTTTGAGATGCATTACATTTACTCTCACAATAGTCATGGAGTCTCCTCGTTTCTGTGACAGCGACGGGTGACGCCATTAGATTCGATTGCAGACTTTTTGCACGTTAGCTGTCCACGTTACCACTGTACCAGGAGATGGGCTACACAGAAAGAGTTTATTATATATTTCATTTTTGATTATTTAAACAGTTTTAAATATAATGTTAAATGAACGTCCTCCTTTACATTTATATTATGCCAGATATGCAGAAATTCTAGAAATTTTTTTACAAATAATCATGTAAATGAAATTATTGAATGTAAAAAGTATTTATGAAGTTAGTCATTTCTTTTCTAGTTTCAGATATCCAACTAAAATTATTATGATTATTATTCATAACGATTATTATTTAAAATGTTAATTATTATTTCATAATTATTAAAATGTTTATATTATAAATGATTATATTATAATGATAATTATTATTATTTAATAATGTTATCGATAATGAATATTATTTAAAGAATACATCAGTAATGATTATGGATGATGATTATTATTTAATAAGGATATTGATAATGAGTATTATTTAAAGAAATATTTCAATATTTTTTTCAAAAATTCCTAAGGAGCATGAATAATGAATAAACACAAATTATTATTTTAAATAATAAATTATTTGAATTATGATTTTTTTAAAAATATTTCATATTTTGAATTTTTACTTGTTCATACTTAATATCTAAATCAATTAAAAATATGTTGCAAATTTTAAATTTAATTTTTTTTGAAGCTATATGTATACATTAACAGTTAGATGTAATTTCAGTTAAAGTATGCAAAGAGTTTGGAAATAATTGTTACTTGAGTAAAATATCGTAATATACAAATTAAGGTTTCTACTAATTTTTAAAATGTTATAAGCACTTCTTGGAAAATGGTTTTATTGTTGATGAAAAACGCCTATAAAAATTATGTTATTTGTCTATTAAATATACATTTTTGAGAAACAACTAAAAATACTGTTTTCTCTACAAAAATTAATACCATTTTAAGAATTAGTTAGTACATAATATTTTGTACATTGCAAACAATGATATTATGCGAATAAATTTATTATTTTTATGTAAAAAATTTTACAATTTACAACATAAATTTAACTTTCATTTAAATAAAAATTTTATGCTATTGATTTTAAGACAAGAAATTAATACTTAAATTTTCTCTTGTCACGAATAGCAGTCATAATCACTTTTATCATTAAAAAATTTATAGCTCCTTTTTTAAAGAGGGAATTTAATAATTTGCAATTTTAAGCTATACTATATGCATTATATAGTTTACAATTTTATAAGTTATGTTAATTTCATTTGTAATTTTAAAATTAAAAAAATTATAAAACATCGATGATATTTAATATAATTTTATTATTAGAAACTATTAATAACAGACAAATATTTTTAAATTTATACTGTAACCATGCTTCCTGCTACGCATTGCAAGAGCGCCTCTTGTGGCGTTCAGGAGAACTGGTCTGTCGGCCTCGAGACTCTCACACGAGAGGAAGTATAGCGCAACCTGCGCTCCGCTGAAACGTTTAGTTTGCAGTCTCTCCTCAGAGAAAAATATTTAACACAATCCTGCGTATTTGTTGTCCTACAGACTTTCACCCGGCTAGGAAGTATATTTCACGCATTCTGCGCGTAGCTGAGCATATGGTTTTAGTGGAGCTTAGGGAAGCACAGGGTTTTAGGGGGCTTAGTGGAATCCTTTCACGAATCGGTAATTATATGTTTTTAAATGTGTTAAATAGTGTACATCTCTGATTGCATGTATGCGATGTCTGTGCGTGTGTCAATAAAGCTGTGAGTTCTCAAACCTGTGTCCAAGTCTCAACCCAACCACACCTAGTTACAATCCAGCTGCACAAGTCACAACACTACAATACTACGTTCATTAAATATAAATAATTTCGTTTTACAAGTAACGTTTTATGTAAAAATGACAAAATATATATCTATAGATTTATTAATTTTGAAAACCTAACAAAGTTTAAAGTACTTTTTCTTATTAAAAAAATGTACCAACTTCAATTAATTTCTATACTACTGATCTCTATTTATTTCTTAATATACTACAATTAATATCATATAGCAAATAATAAAATATATGAATATACAGTAATTTGAAAATAAGTCAAAATTTTCTTTAGTAATCTACGGTTAAAAAAAATACAAACAAGAATTTATAATTCAAATGCTAAGCAGTATTAATTTTGATAAGATAGCAATTTGTATTATCTTAATCCCTACGATTAGTATATATTAAATAATAAATATTAGTTTATTTTATACTTTACTTGAAGCTTGATTTATCATAAATTTGTCTGCTTGTATGATTTTGTCTGTTTATCAAATATGTATTAAATAACATTTCCTTTAAAAGAAAATTTAAATAATCCATGTTGTTTAAAAAATTTCTTACTTCCTAATTTAAATTATACGTCTGAGCGTTTTTTTTGCCATCTACATTCATTTACACAGAAGAGAAAAATAAAATAATAGTTACCGATTTGCAATAACTTTAAATCTAATGTAAATCAAATTATATTAAATAACAATTAAAAATAAAATGATATTTTTTAATTAAATTTGAATTGAAAGTAAATTGTTTTTATATGAATTGGAATTGAAAATAATTTGGTTTTTGTAATTAAATATTTTAAATCAATTTGTTTTTAAATCTGTATTAAGGTATTTAATCGTCATAATTTGGAATTTTTTTATGTTAGGAAATATGAACTAATAGAGCAAAAAATTCGGAATTAAAAGTTAGACCATCTGCTTTTCTTGAAACAGAATTTTTGAAATTTGACAAATAAACAAGTAATATAAAAAAAAAAAAAATTTTAAAAGTCAATTCCTACTATTTGTTTACTTTATTGCAGAAAAGTCTTTTACAAAAAAGTTAAAATTTTCCTCTTACATCTGGCGCCATCTATTATTAGATACTTGCAACTTACATCTAAAAAAAACTAAAATAAATTAATTAAATTTAATTAAGGAATTAATATTTGAAAATGCATTAACACCAAGTGTCCTTCACTACAAGTTTAAAAAAAGTATTTGAACTTGAGTGGATGAATAAAAAAGTATTTTATGAACGATTGAAAATTTGAACAAGATATATATAGGGAGAGTGTGAGCTAATAGTAGGAATTGAATAATAATTGATTATTATTATTATAATAATATAAATAATATTTGATTTTGACTTAATATTTGATTTTGACTTTGCCACAATAATAAAATCTTGTAGTGAGCAGGTTAAACAACCCGATTGTAACTGGGTGTGGTTGGGCTGAGGTACTTGAGGCACAGATTGGAGAACTCACAACTTTATTGAGACACACAAACACCACAAACACATACAATAAGAGGCAAACAATATTGAAAATTTTTAAAAAAAGATAATTATAGATTCGTGGAGGGATTCCACTTCTAGGCCGAAAACCTGATACTCGACTATGCGTAGGGTGCGCGAAAGATACTTTCTCTCTGATGAGAATCTGTTGGCCAAATAATGCTCTGGGGTATGCTAAACTTATTTCCTCTCGGGATAAGAGACTATAAACTAAACGTTTCTCAGCGGAAGAGCAGGTTGCGCTGTATTTCCTCTCGGGCGAGAGTCTTGATGACTACTCTGAACGCCACAGGGAGTGCTCCTGTCAGTGCGTAGGAGGAAGCATGGTCACAATCCTTAAAACAAATTTTTTAAAATTGCAATTATAGAAAAATACTATTTAGCAAAATAAATTATTAATTAAACGGTTTAACTTTTTCCCCTCATACATTTTAAGTAAACAACAATTTCAAATAGCATATTGTAAAATAAAAAATTTATACGTCATCATATACAATATATAACCATAATGGTTCGTTCATAATTACATTAACATTTACGTTAACATTTTTTTCATAATTTAATAATAATAATTTCAATCATTTTTTTCCTAATTTAATCATTTTAATATGTATTAATCAAAATGGAATTAACAGTCACCTTTATTGATACATAACTACCGAGGAAAATGTTTTTCATAAAAATCTTGTATTTTCTTAATATTCTGTTAATGTTTGCGAGAACATGCTTCATTTTAGGTAAAATAAAATTCTGTAATGTTTACACAGTTACATTACACATTAAATCAGTTGAAAGAAATCGTTTAATATTACGATAATTTATTTATCATTTTAATTCAGATTGACTATATGCTTCAAAGGATACCAAATAATTAAAATTGCAAATTTATTTTTACATAAACAGAAAGTTAGAATTTCAAACTTTGAATTTCAGAGTAGAATATTCGAATTAGTGTCCTTCTTATTTAATACCAAATCATTATGTTTTTTACTTTTTTTTTTTTTACATTTTACTTTTTTTTTTTATTTATTTTATTGACTTTTACTTTTTCCAATAATTATTTTACTTTTATTTTTACATTATTTATTTATTATTTTTTATATTTTACTTTTTCCAATAATTATTTTACTTTTAATTTTTACATTATTTATTTATTTTGTTTTTATATTTTACTTTTTTTATTAATTATTTTACTTTTACTTTTATTTATTTTTTTTTTTTTATCTTTTACCTTTTTTTATTATTTTACCAAATCGATTAATTTTTTACTTTTTTAATTATTTTTTAATCTTTTACTTTATTATTATTTTATTTATTCTTTTATTTTGATTATTTATTATTTTTTTTTTAAATCTTTTTTAAAGAGCAATTTTACTTAATCAATTTTACGGCTGACGTTTATTTACCAGAAAATTAAAAAAAAAAATATTTTTAATATAAAAAATATAGAAAAAATATATAGAAAAAATACATAGAAAAATATTTTTAAATGCTGTTCATTAATTTCTCTATTTATGTTTACTTTTTTTCCTAGGAATCCCAACATACCAGGAACTTTAAAATGGCCGGTTTTCAAGCACGACGATCCGGAATACCTGGAGATAAAAGATGAAGAGATGGTTCGCCTGAGACCGGACAATTTCGGTGCGAATTCTGGCGACAGGTACCAGGCGGACATCGATGAGAAAGTTTACAAAAAAGTGCGCAGGAATTCCGTGTCAAGTGGCGGACATCAACCGGATAGCAATCATTTCCTCAGGATTACTTCGTTTCTGTTAGCTTTTCTGTGGACCATTATCATTGTAGTCTGAATTCTGTTCCATTAGCAGAATTTTGTGTGCAAGACTACAATCATGAAACCATGACCGGATTTAGGTTCGTTAGGCCCAAGTTAATTTGACGCCCTTATATAATAATAATAATAATACGAATAGTAATAATGGATTCGAATTAAATTTAGGTATTGAATTTAGGCATTAATTATATATAAATATATATATATAAAATTCATAAATTCGATATATATGTACAGTAGAACCTCTGTAAGACGAACTTCAAGCGAGACGCCAAATAATTCGAGTTATAGAGTTTTCGACTTATGGAGGATTTCGACTTACGCGGATTTTGTAAGGAAATATTCGACTTGTAGAAGTTTAGATTCTTTCGAACTTATTTTGAGTTAGAGAAAATAAATAAAAATTCAAGTTACAGATGTAATAAACATGTTTGTTTGCAACTTAAAAATTATATTATGGACTACAAAAAAAAATCAAAATAATTCCAAAATAAAATTAAAAATATTATGGATTAAAAAGTCAATTATTAATATTATTATTATGATATATTTTTTTTGCTTTTAGACGTTCTCTATCTATAGCATTATCTAAGTTATAAAGAGCAGACAATTTTTTTTTCGAGTTGCTATTTCATAGAATTGGTTATTCTATTTACTATATACTCATACATTGTTTTCTAAGAAACAATGACGTGCATGTCGACAAATCCTTCAAGTCGATAACTTATTTTTCTTCGAGCTATGGAGATAATTAGTTTCAAATGATCGAGTTGTAAAGATTGTAAAATCAAACATTGCTAATGTTCGAGATACAAATGTCGAATTTTTTCGGGTTACAGAGGGAAAATATATACCAAAATGGCTTGTGAATTGACTCATTATTTCGACATATAGAGGGTTGAAATTTTGAGTAATGGAGGTTTTAAGGGAAGGAAGGGAACAAACACTTTTTCGAGTTGTGGAAATTTTTCGACTTATCGAGGTTCTATTGTATTTTTGGTATAACAACTAAACATACAGTTTAGAATAAATTCTTTTTAATTAAGAAATAAATCATATCTATCTAGATTTATGAAAAATCTAATAGATAAATGCTATACTTAACAGAAATTTTTTATTTTTAAATATTGACATCCTGAGGTTGTCAAAGCAAGAAAAAAGCATTAAAATTCGATCTTACAGATGATAAAAAATAATAATGAAAAAAAAAAAAAAATTAAGTCAATTTCTACTTTTTTTCCCACTGTATTGCAGAAAGTCCTTTATAAATCATTTTTCATTCATTTTTTTAAGTTTATCTGGCGCCATCTATTAGTAGATATATGCAACTTAAATCTAAAAAAATGAAATTAATTAATTAAATTTAATTACTGAATTAATATTTGAAAAACTGTATTAACATCAGTGTCATCCACTACAAGTTCAAAAAAATGTATTTGAACTTGAGTGGATGAATAAAAAGTATTTTATGAACGATTGAAAATTTGAACAAGATATATATAGGGAGAGTGTGAGCTAAATAGAAGGGAATTGAATAAAATCGATTTCAAATTTTTTGCCGCCTCGAAAAATTTTGAGTCCCTAAAAAATTTGCCGCCCTAGGCCCGGGCCTCTTGAGACAAAGCCTAAATCCGTCACTGCATGAAACTTTCGTTAACACTCGAAAACTTTCGTTAACACTCGTTAACACTCGAGAGAAATTCTCCTTGTTATGATTTATATTTTTATTGTTATTTATTCGGAAGTTAAAGTACAAGGTGGTGGTGAAAATATGTAAAATTCGCATTTTAAACTGGGAAAGGGGTAAAAATTAATAAAATTCAATTGGAAGTCAATGGAAAAATATGGATCATTGTCATCATAAAAAATAATCTTCTACAGAAAAGAATATTTACAATATACTATAGAGTAATCATCAAAACTTTTGTATTACTACTACTACTACACCACACCACATCATTGTTCCTAGAGCTGAGTTGCCTCTTTTACAGTTTGGGAATGATGTGGGTGAGAAGAAGTCTGATTGGACTCCTGTGGCGCTCTACGGTCTTATGAGACCGGGACCTACAGCAAAAGTAGATTCCGAACAACTACAAACATCCATGGCACCGCCGGGATTCGAAGCCGATATCTGTGGTACCGAGTGCCAGAGCGCTAACCACATAGAGCAGAAAAGTTTGTTTTTAATAACAGAAATTAATTTCATATCATTTTCAATGTTATCACATTACTGTTTTTAATTTTAAATCACTTATATTAATTCAAAATCCACAATTTAATGTAGATTAACAAAAACTTAAATCATAAATTAAGTTTAACTAAAAGTTAATTTGAATTAAATTTATATGTTTTAAATTCAAATTGCAAAGCCTAAAGATAAATAGTATGTCACTATATGTGTTATTTATATTTTTTTACCCAATCTTGTATAAAAATATAAAAATAAAATATTATATTTATGTTTGTATGTATTGATAATTATCACGCATAATCATTATTTTTATTTAATTTCTTATGTTATCATTTATTTGTTTATAATATACTCTTATTGTGTATGATATGATATGTGTTGTGGTTTAGTGGTATCTATTACATTTATTATTTCGTATTCAGAAAGAGCCTCAATGCAGACCTACTAAATATCTAAATCTTAGCTAAAAAATACTGAAAAATGTTTCCTAATAATTAAAAAATAATATTTTAATAATAAAGAAATTTTATCAAATTATTAATCATTAGTCATTAATCATTAATCATTAAGTAAAATGTTTTTAAAAAGTATCAGATATTTTTATCTTTTAATTCAGAAATTTTTAAATAATATTTGTTTTCATTTTAAATATGCCTAATTATATACATTAAAAAATTGCTGATTATTTTCATCATCAGCATTTGATAAAATGGTTGAAAGTTTTCAAAAATTTTTGAAAAATTAAAAACTTTTTGGAAATTTTGAAAAATGTAAAATTTTTCAATTGAAAAAATATTCAAGTTTTTTTTTTTTTCGAAAAATTAAAAAGACTTTTTTATGTTTTGAGATCAATATATTTTAATACAAGAAATCATATATAGATGTATATTATGGAGCAGATGTAGGCTTCATTTTTAAGTTTTATATGTCATGTTTTCTATGACATAAATTTCGTTAAATTATAATCTTATTATATTTTAAAAATACTTTGAATTCACTTTCGAACTATTGATTCTTTTATACTTAAATCTCAACAAAGTTGAAAAGAAAAAAAATTTTTTTTTTTCCTTTAAATAATTTGAAGAAATTTTTTTTCTTTCTTCTTTTCAAATAGAATCTTAATTTTTAAAAATAGTTTTTTATTAGAAAACTTTCAAATTTGTGCAATACACTCGATTAAAAAGTTCAAAATTTCATGGTTTAAAATTTTAACAATTTATTGTATTATACTGTTTTTAATAAAAAATATTATAAAACAAGTCTGATATTAAAAAATGTGACTAACAATGATCAAGCTAATCTTTTCTGACATTTATGAATTTTTCAATTGTTCTCCCCCTCAAATAAATAAAATCTGACAAAACTGTTGCCATCTTGAAAAAAAGTGTATTTATCATATATATATATAAATCAATCAAGTTTCATTGTGAATTACACCAGTTTTTATGTAAAGAATACAGTTTCATAATTTGCTGAGGCAAGTTGCCTGTAAATATGTATTTATTTGTTGACTGTTTTTATGTACCTGATCATTTTTTTGTTATCTTTTTTTAACACAAAAACAATAAAGTTTTTTTTATATTACAAAGTGTTGCAGCTTTTATAGTGTTGCTCTACAAGAAACGAAGATATTCATTTAAGAATTTTTGGTTTCTTTCAAATACCGGAAAGTTTGAAGAAAGACATTTGCAATTGGAACGACGTATATGTAGCAGAGATTCAGCGTTACCCAGAAGGTGTATCATGAGGGGGAATATGTTACACTACAAGTGCACTTTGCCACCACAAAAACCAATATTCATCTGGATTCCATATGGGATGGTATCTGAAGTTTTCATGTCCTTCTTTCCTCTTCCTCGACATCAACAGAAGCATTTTCCCGACCTACGGATTTATTGGGCTTTCTATGGGATACCATCTTCAGATTATGTTAAGTTTTATTTTCTCGACAGAACTGAATCTCTCGGCTACTTTATGATACAAAGAAATGAGACTTACCACGAATACATATGCAAAATGATTTGATTATACAACACTCAAATGTTGAGGAATCAATCGTATGTTATCAAAATCATTTTTCTTGTAAAGTACATTTATGTGACAGTAAGTAACCTTCTAAAACAACAGTATGGTACGTGAACTAATAATACAAAGAAATTTGTCTAAAAAATAATATAATGAATCTATAACCATAAGCAAAAATGAATTTGTAAGAATGACAGTGAGTGAGGTTCATTTCAAGGAGGGGGTCATTCTTAAACTGTCTACATCGGCGTTGCCGACGACATAATACTTTAGAAAGTTTTTGCATACCGTATTATAAAAAATACGGTATGCAAAACCTCTAATATTTTATAGGAGTATTTTAAGGCGTCTTACAGATGGTCAGAGCGAGTATTTTGGGTTTAATCCGGTGCTGTATTCGAATTCGGGACGGTTATCTCTAAAACTCCTTTCTGAATGCAATGCTCTTTCTATTATCGTTTGTTGGTGGAATATTTATGATATATAATAATGATGCAAGAGATGTGTTCTAGCATCTGTGGCCTGTTTATGCATGTTCTAGTGGTCTGTGACCTTTTATGGCATACATTAGCGGTGCAAGAGATAATCTGTATTCTGGGGCCTGTTTACAGCCCATGCATTAAGGGTATAAGGTATCCCTAGGATACTAAAAACCCATATTGATCTGTGGCCTGCTATGGCATATATAGCGGTATAAGATATCCTTAGGTGTGTTCCTGGGCCTATTTTCAGCAAGCATTAAGGGTGCAAGCAATTCTATAACTATACAATATAAACTTGCCCGTGGCAAATTTTTGAATGGGATCCCCCTCTATGTAAATATCATCATTGTTTTTACTTTTTAATAAAGTACTACCTAAAGTTGACTTTAGGCCAGCAATGCCCCTTTCGACCACCAACCGTTTCACTTGATCATTAAAATTACCCTTATCAGTTAAGTATGATGAAGATGTAATTTTTCTAAGTCCATTTCAATCACTTCACTTTGATTTTGACTGTGCGTATCGCTAGTACAGGGCTGTAGTGACTCTGGATCAGTGTTGTCGGAAATAGCATCAGCATTTCGTTTCGACTAATTTATTCATTTCCCCGTACTGTACGTTTATTTCATTTGTTTACTGTATTGTTTACGTTTTTCAACAGTATTATGGTATCGACAGTATTATGTATGACAGTAACAGTATTATGGTCCCTAATTTAAACTTAACTTCAAATTCTTTTATTTTTTATTTTACTTTGATTTATTTTTAGTATTTTTTTTTAATTTTTTTTTTGAGTACCACATTAATTGAATTTTTAGAAACTTTATCTTTTATTTTTGTTACTAACCTTAAATCAGCCCAATATAATTCAAAGCATATTTATGAATTAAGATGAGGAGGTTTAAGGGTATTTACCCTGTTGGTACTCCGTAATCGGTACGCCAGTTGCCAGTTGTTTATTTCTTCTTCACTCTTAAAGTATTGACTTATTTTAAGTAACTTCTTATTTTTCTTAACTCCATCTTCCTTTTTTCGTTTTCCACACCACTAATTAACTTTATATCACTAGCCATGTTATTATCTAATTTCCATAATCAACTCATTAATTTTACGACTGATTGAAAAAAAAAAGTAAGATAGTAGTGATCAGATGGACAATCCGCAAAACAAGGGACTTCCCCGCTTTCTGGAAGTCACTTATTTGCCAGAGGGGATTTTCCACTTTTGATTTTGTCAGTACTTATTCAAGATTCAGGGAATTCCCTAACAAGTGGATTTAAAAATGGTCCAGTGGCACATAGGTGACAACCTACTTTTATTTTGTAAGTACTTATTAGCGAATCAGATATCGAGAAAGCCCCTAGCATCAGGATTATTCGTGCACAACAAGTTCTGTTACTATTACTACCAGATGCGATATATTTGTCATACAAATGAATACATTCAAAATCTTGTTACACATTTTTTTTAATAATTCATCACTTTGATAAGTTAAATTTATTAAATATAGAATTAATAAATTTTACTTTATTTTGTAATAATAAATGTCGGACCTTTCCTGTACCCATAGCCTCTCTGCTTGGTATGGAGTAATTTGCCCGTCTTGCCACCTTATTATTACGTCACTGGTTCTGTGGCCTGTTTAGGACATACATTGGCAGTGCAAGAGTTCCCTAGTTGTGTTCTGTGTACTATTTATGACATACATTAGTGCAAGAGATCCCCGGATGTATTTTGTAGCCTGTTTAGGGCATATATTAGTGGTGCATGAGATCCCTATGTGTACAAATAAAAAAGAGAAGATCATTTAAATTTATAAAAACACCCTATTAAATATAGAGTCTATTCCCTCAAGGACATTATAAAACAAGATGATATGCCACCGAATTTTAAATGGTCCTATGAAGTAGACTGTTTTAAATATTTGTATTGCTATTATATTACAGTATAACAAAAGAAAATTTGCAACCAAAACAACTTCATGCCTTCCTTAAATTTTAACAGAGTTTGATTTTTATCAATTTGAACTAATGGATTCATAGAATGGAAGTTTAATTTTCATCATTTTTTAGACAAATATCTCATAAACCAAACACAATCTGAATTTTTCTAGTTGCAATTTGATATAAATTTATCCCCATGATGAAGTAGCAAGGTATTCCGTTTTAAACGTTTTGATTATATATATATATATATATTCTTTCTAATGAAGCTGGCAAACACTTAGACAGCTTGATCTTGAAAGCCTTAAGGCAAGCGCTGCACAGACGTTACTCACTTTGCATTACCTAGGGGGTGCGTGTAACTTGAAGATAAGCCACCGACGCGGAGTAACACTGTCCCCGCAACGTTCTACAATCATATTAGACTGGGACCTACGGTTTAAAGTGGATTCCGAACCACTATAAACATCCATGGTACCACCAGGACACGAACCCGAAACCTGCGGTACCGAGCGACAGAGCGCAATATATATATACACTGAAGTGACAAAAGTCATGGGACAGCAATATGCAAATTTTCAGATGGCAGTAGCATCGCGTAGAACAGGTATAAATGCACAGTGCTTTCGCAGAGCTTTCATTTCTGTTCAAGTTATTCATGTGAAGAGGTTTTGACGTGATGATGACCGCACGACGGGAATTAACAGACTTTGAACGCGGAATGTTAGTTGAGCTAGACGCAAGGGGCATGCCATTTCGAAATCGTTAGGGAATTCAACATTCCCAGATCCACTGTGTCAAGAGTGTGCCGAGAGTATGAAATTTCAGGCATAACATCCCACCATTGACAGCGCAGTGGTCGACCGCCTGCACTTAACGACCGAGACCGGCGACGTCTGCAAAGAGTCGTAAACAGACAAGCAACACTGCGTCAAATAACCGCAGAAATCAATGTGGGACGTACAACGGACATGTCTGTTAGAACTGTGCGGAGAAATTTGGCTTTCTTGGGCTATTCCAGCAGAAGACCGACTCGAGTGCCTTTACTGACAGAACGACATCGCTTGCAGCGACTCTCGTGGGCACGTGAGCATATCGGTTGGTCCCTAGATGAATGGAAAACCGTGGCCTGGTCCGATGAGTCACGATTTCAGTTGGTAAGAGCTGATGGTAGGGTTCGAGTGTGGCGCAGACCCCACGAAGCCATGGACCCAAACTGTCAGCAAGGCACTGTTCAAGCTGGTGGTGGCTCCGTAATGGTGTGGGCTGTTTTTCATGGCATGGACTTGGTCCTCTGGTGCGACTGGACCGAACATTGACTGGAAATGCTTATGTTCAGCTACTTGGAGATCACTTGCAGCCATTCATGGACTTCATGTACCCAAACAACGATGGGATTTTTATGCGCCATGTCACCGGGCCACAACTGTTCGCGATTGGTTTGAAGAACATTCTGGACAATTCCAACGAATGATCTGGCCACCTAGATCGCCAGACATGAATCCCATCGAGCATTTATGGGACATCATCGAGAGGTCTGTTCGTGCACAAAATCCTACACCATCAACGCTTTCACAATTATGGACGTCTATCGAGACAGCATGGCTCAATATTTCTGCAGAAGACTTCCAACGACTTGTTGAGTCCATGCCACGTCGAGTTGTTGCACTTCGCCGGGCGAAAGGAGGGCCGACACGGTATTAAAAAGGTATCCCATGACTTTTGTCACTTCAGTGTATATTATAAACTGCAGATATTTGCTGATATACTTTAAAATAAAAAATTGATGCTTTTATTTTATAGATTTTAAGCCTTATTGAATATAATTTATATAATGCACATAATTACTAAAATATTTATTGTAAATATATTTATTTTTCTTCATTGCTGCAACTGCCCCATGGTCGGCCAAGGCTATCTGCCTACTGGCAGATTTGAGACAGGAGATGTTTTCTATTGACGGGGTAGGGTTGTCAGCCCTACAGTCATGTTAGATCGGCACCTAAGGTTTAAAGGAGATTCCGAACTCCTACAAACATCCATGGCCCCTCCGAAACCTGTGGCACTTAGCGCCAGAGAAATATATTTAGAAACCTATAATAATATAGAAATACCTATAGTTGTTAATCTGAATTATCTTGACAACAATTTAAAGATTTAGAAACTCGGAAAATTACTCATAAAATGACAAAAAAAAATATAATAATGTAACCGCTATGAATGAAATCAAATACATTTGCTAAAACGGTAGCAATTTTGATTTTAAAAAGTAACAGGCTCTTACATATAATATAAATTAATAAATTTAAAAAATCTATTAAGTCCAAAAACCAAATTTTGGCAACAAACTGCCGATCTTTTTGCAGACTAAATCTTCAAATCATTACACAATTATTACAAAAGAATCATGAGATTTTAGGATTGACTTTCGGGAAATTAAAAAAAATGATAATTCAGTGATTAGTTTGGTTTGGTTTGTTGATCTACGGTCATTTTTTGAATCTTTTAGGTTAATTAGACAGGGACTAATAATTTAATGTAGATTCTGAAACACTCACACAAACATTCATGCCACCACCAGGATTCGAATCTGAAGCCTGTGATACCAAAGGCCAGACATAAATCACTGAAAGATATTAATTTAATACATTCAGAAAAAAATATCACTCGGAAAGATCACCAGAATTTAGAACCAAATAATAAAATGGAAACCTGATTTTTACTATCTGCCTCAGACATGAACCAGACATAACCTGAATTTTTCTATTTCCACCCTGATGTGAATAAATGTGGTCTTAAAAAGGTGTTACCCAATGAATTATGAATGAAAGTTTGAAAAAGAAACAACGCCGTTATTTAAAAAAATAAAAATAACATAAATACTAATGTTTAATTTGTATGCCCTAAAAGTTGAAATCTTGTTAATAAGTGTGTGATTCTTGTCCTTCTTAGATTTAATGGATTTCAGTTTTGAAAAAAAAAAACACACGTCTGGAAATTTTTGAATAGTATTTACAGACATGTAATCTCATTTTTAAGGTGAATGCATTTTTTTTAATGTTAGCAATTAGTTTTGAATGTTAATTCCATTTCTTTAATGTTAATAATGACTTTTAATCATAATCCGATCATTTTAAAACTAAATCTATTATTTTAATGTCAGAAATAATTTTTTAATGTTAGTTAGATTTTTTTTAAGAAAGTTAATTCGATTATTTTTAATGTTAGTAATAATTTTTTTTATTGTTAACAATGATTTTTTTAAAGTTAGTCAAGTTATAATTTTATTAATTTGATTTTTTAGTAACTCACTATTATTATGCATTGCTCTCAATTGAAAAGTTGTTTATAAGATAATTTACTAAATTAAGATTTTTTATAATATGAAAAAAAAAAAAAAAAAAAATAAAAATAAGAGTAAAAATTATTTTAACGTCGTAATATTTATGCGCCAATAAAATTATAGTTTTTGAAAGTATTTAAGTAAGACGAATCGACTATTGAAATGTTTTTTTTTTTAGCGCTTTGATTATAATTTTTTTAAGATAGAAAAATTACTATTTCTTCTTGATTAAGTTTGTTATTTAAAAAAATTGGAACAGATTTCAAAAATATCTGGTGATGACAAAAGTTTTCGCAATTAAGATTTCAAAATATTCTGCAATAAATTTATATTAAATTATCAAATGTAATGCTGGCGAACTTCAATAAATATCATAAGATATATCCTCTCGGTAACTTTTTTTGTTAAATAATCTTAGATGTAAAGGAAGAAAGATGCTCAATATATTGGAGAATATCACAACGATTACTAATATTTCAAAGTAGTATAATAATAGAAGTTAAAAGTATTATTAGGGTCTGAATGGCCGAGTGTCTTGCGCTCTGGCGATCGGTGCGCTGGGTTTCAGGTTCGAGTCCCGGCGGTGCCATGGATGCTTGTAGCGGTTCGGAATCCCACTTTAAGCCGTAGGTCCCGGTCTCCTATGACTGTAAGAGCGTCACGGAGCAGAAGTCAGACTTCTACCTACGGGTGCCCCATCAGAACAGAAGCTGCATCCTCCTTCCATGAGGGACACGACAACAACAACAAAAGTATTATTACTATAAAACCTTTTTGTCATAAAATACTAATATATTTATTTTTTTTGTTCTAATGCAGCTGGAAAACAGTTGTCTTTGATGCCTTGGTAAGCCCTGCACCGACGTTACTCACTTAGCACTTAACCAAGAGGTGCGCGTAACTTGAAGATAAGCTACGGTCGCGGTGTAACAAAACTTCCGCCAACACTCTACGGTCATGTTAGACCGGGACCTACGGTTTAAAGTGGATTCGAACCACTATAAACATCCATGCTACCGCCGGGGCTCGAACCCAAAACCTAGGCTACCGAGCTCCAGAGTGCTGGCCATTCGGCCTTCAGGCCCAACTAATATCATTATAAAACTAAATAAAACATCATTATCGCTATAAAATTTAAAAACCATCAATAACTATAATCCTTATTAATAAAAATTTTTTGTGAAACGTTGTTGTTATGAAAATCAATTTCAAAATATTGAACATTGTTATAAAAACTGCTATAAACTTTGATATTGTTATTGAACATTAATAGGGTAGGACCTGAATGGCCGAGTGGCTGGCGCTCTGGCGCTCGGTATCACAGGTTTCGGGTTCGAGTCCCGGCGGTGCCATGGATGTTTGTTGTGGTTCGGAATCCACTTTAAACCCTAGGTCCCGGTCCTAATAGGATCGTAGAGCGTTGGGGGGCATTGTTATTCCCGGTCTTCTAATGCAAAGTGAGTAACGTCTGTGCAGCGCTTGCCTTAAGAGCGTGCGGGCATTAGGGTTACGATGCCCGATCCAAATCTGTCAGAGGCAATGTATCTTTTTTTTTCTCAAACATATTTTTGATTAAACCCCAAGGTTGAAACGTCCCATTTCTCTTTTCGATTCGCCAACCAACCTTCTAGTTTAATTCCCAATTTTCCTCCTGAGTTTGTTTTTTGAACTCAAAAGGGCCTGAATGGCCGAGTGGCTAGCGCTCTGGCGCTGGTACCACAGGTCTTGCCATGGTTGTTTGTTTGGTTCGGAATCCACTTTTAGGCCCGCCGTCTAATAGATCGTAGAGCGTTGAGGGAGCACATTGTTAGATCTTCAAGTTACTGCGCCGCACTGGGTAAGTGAGTGAGTAACGTCTGTGCAGCACTGCCGTAAGGCATCCATTGTCTGTGTTTGCCAGCTGCATTAAAAAAAAAGTTTGAACTCTAAAGTCACATTTCACCTCAATCATTTATCTTTTCAAAACAAACTAGTACTTCATCAAGTCATCAAATACCTTTTTGAACAATACGAAAGGAAGGATGGGATCTTTTTAGCCTCTGACGCATGTAAGACAAATCTTAAGCATTCAATAGCAGTCATAAATTCCTTTTTATAAGAGTCTTTATCAGGGCAGATTTCAAATTACAACAGTATTTTCACAGGTTTTTAGTTTGGTTTGTCCCTCTACTGTCATACTGTTTGTCCCTCTACTGAACCTACAGTTTAAAAGTGGATTCCGAACCACTCACAAACATCCATGCCACCTCCAGGATTCGAAATTGAAGCCTGTATAACCAAAGGCCAGAGCGCTAGCCACCAGTATTCTCAGTATTAAACCTTCAGTATTAATATATAGGCAAGTATGCTCAGTATTAAACCTTCTCATAGTACCCTCTCTGCGAACTCACGATGGGCGCTTATTTTGGAACATCTAATATAACAGGTTCTATGTTTCACTTTAAGCGACCTTAGTGATGCAGTGACCATCTCTAGATACGCATAGTTGATTGTTGATAACAGAGCAAACCAGACTCTTAGTTGAAGTTAGTTTAGTTTTTCTCTAAAATGAAATAGACCAAACACAAAACACGCTCAAACATAACGGATGCAATAGCCATTACAATGTGCAAATACCCAAATTGAGATCGATTTGCAAAAGCTAAGTGAAAGAGCGGAGAAACAAATATCGCTCGAGTAAAATAAATATCTTTAAGGATTTCGTTTTTTTATTTGGTTTATATTTATATATTTTTTATATTTCCTTTTAGTGCTATATATTCCTTTTACAATGTGCGTTTGATATCATTATTTTTATATTATCTATGCTTATATGTAAGAATAATAGTAAACACAAATAATAATAACTCATTATGTTTCAATATTTCTCTCCAAAAATGTCTGTAGTGGGTCTAAATCTAATATGGGGATATATAATTTTATACGCGGCCCGCGGAGTTAGGATGCATTTCCAAAGTGGCCTGCCAGATCATTTGGGTTGGCCACCCTGGTTTAACAGATGCAAAAACCACAAAATTCACAATTAAATTAATTTCATATATCGCTCAAAAGTAAAATTTAACAACGCAGTTAATAGTTATAGTTATTACTTAAATATTTTCCAAAAATTGTAACATCATGAATACATAATTCTGCAGAAATCTACTGCGTCTATGGTATGAATAATCCATAGTTAAAATATTTTTTGAAAAATAGCTACTACGTTTCAATGAATGAATTTTCCCCTGATAATGTATATAAGAGAACTCAAAATTAGATAAAATATTCTGATGTAAAATATATATTCGATGTACTATTATATACTATACTCTACATACTATTATCTACAAAATTTGATAAGCATAAAGAAATAAAATTTAAAGATATTAGTTTATTTTTGTTTAATTGTTGAAATTTTTATAAAATAAAGATAAAAAAATAATTTCATTGCATTCAAATAAATATAAGTTTTATTTGAAGAATCATTAAATATATCGCAAAAATCTGTTCATCATTTTTCTCTTATAGCACATAAAAAACCTTTTGTTTGACCTTGAGCACTAATAATTAACTCTCAGCCTACGTTTGTGTGAAGCGTCAAATCAAAAGCTAAAAATAATATTAAAACGCAGACCTGCATCCACATAGCATGCGTGTGTCTGAAACCACAAGAATGTGTGCATGTGTATTGTTTACATAGATGATTCTTTTCGATGGATCATGCGTGGTGAATTTTAAATTTTAATCTTTTATTTAAACATCTTGATATAATGAATACAGCAGTAAATATATTTATACTAATACTTATATATGCAACAAAATTTTAAAGGAAGTTGTTAAAGGTAAAGAAATACATTGTTATTAATATTGTTACTTTTCAATATTGTCCATTTTTACATGAAACCGTTTTATTGCGACAACAGTTATGTAGCAAATATAACGTAACTCAAGGTTCGAAATACATTTACCATCGTTCTTACTCAGTTCCAACATTTTGTCAAAACAATTAGAACAAATTCACATCCGAAAGTTTGCACGGGTCTACCCACCCCATAGAGACCAGCAAAGGTACATTTCGGCTCCCAGATTTATCATGCCTATCCTCGGCATAAATATGAAAGCTTTCAGATTTTGTTGTTGTTGTTGTTGTTGTTGATCATCGACAGGTTTTATATTCTATTTATATATACCACGAAAATCCATCGATGGACGAAGAGGAGAGGGCATTGCTTCTCTGGAGGACTTTTATAAAAGGTAATTGCCCCACATTTGCGTCTCGTATGGGAAAAACTCGGTCCGATTAATGGTTTGGGATGCTTTATCAACGTTTCCAAAACTGCCATTGGCAGATTTCCAGATAGCAGTCAGATGATCTAGCTGAATGAGACAACTTTGGCCAGCAATTAGCTGAAGAACTATTTAAATACGAAATGTAACGAACAAAATTTAATGGATATTTGAAAAATAATTCTTTTTTTTTTTTTGTTAAAAAAATTAACATTTATTTTCATTGCAGAAGAATATTTCTCGTGAAGATCATTGCATTTTTAAATTTACGAGTTTGTCGATGCATTTCAACAAGTACACTATCCTAGGGTGTTAACAGTGTCTTTCATTGTAGGAAACCTTCCTCGAATTACTTTTTATTAGAAACTCATCCCCATAAATGTTATATGGTGAAAACCCGGTAAATTATTCATGAAAGACGATGAAAGATTGTACCAAATTATACATAAATTGAACAGTATAAATAGCGACCAATTGACGATTCTTAATGACTAGTTTAAGTAACGTTTTTTTTTTACAGGAAAAGAATTCGAAATTTAAATTGTATATTTGTAAGACATTATTTGCATGTAATAAAAATCGAATAAAATTAATGCTTTCTAATATTTAACATGGGTAACAGAAGTGGACTGTTGGTTAGTTCTTATGATCCGAATTTAGCCGAAGTCGAAACCCGACAAATGACGTCAAACCAAAAGTTTCCTGTTGATCAGTGTTGAGGATAGATACCATAAATTCGTAATTGGATTGTTCTTTTGTTAGGAGATGGAGAAAAGTCTTTTTTCTGTTTGTAGTGGTTTGAATTCACCTTAAACCGTAGGTCCGGATCTAATATTACCGTTGAGGCGTAAGGCTGACAACCCTGCCCCATCAAAAGAAAAACATCTGTTGTTTCGAAATCTGCCAGTAGGCAGATAGACTTGGCCCCACCTGGAGCTGTTGCGCCAATGAAGAAGTCAATATTAGGTGTCATAAAAAAAGTTTAGACATTAAAAACTTAGATGTCAGTCGAAAATTATTTTAAGCGCATTAGATTACTTTTAGAACTTCGTTTTTTGAAGAAAAAAATTATTTTTAAAAATTCGTTTGTTTTTTAAAAATAAATAATAAAAAAAAAATTTTCCAAGAACAGATGAAGTTCAAATTCTGAAAATGTATTATTGTTGTTCAGTTTTTAAAATGATTACTATAATTACGAACATCGAAAGAAATCTCATATTTGTTTTGTAAAAAAAATGTAAAATAAACTAATGAAATAAATTCAAATCAAAAATAAATAAAATAATTCATTTTCCTTATTTTGAGATAGATAAAACGATAGAGTTGAAAAGCATTTTGTAGTGACTTTCAGTAGAAGTTTGCCAAAAGTCTCACCATATAACAAATAAATGTGAACATTTCCATTATTTAAACAGCAGCACTTAAAAAAAAAAAGAGTATTAAAAAATGAACAGTTTTTTGTGTACAATAAAAAAACAGAGGCTTACACTTAACACTGTAAGCACGATACTAAAAAAAAAAAAAAAAAAAATACACTAATAGCTTACTGTCTTAGTGATCTTATCATTTATTTTCCAATTTGTAAACATAAAGTGTTCTACCAGGTGCAAAAACACTGAAAAAAATCAACTCAAATCGATTTTTCAATTGGATGGAAAAACTGTATTTAATGCAGTCGTACATGACAGGCAATACGAGAAGTCCATTTTATGTAGAACCTGCACACTAAAAGAATTTCTGGCACATATCAGGCGCTATATCATTTTAAAGTGGAATACTTTGCAATGGTAAGTGTTTGACATCTTGTAGTTAAGACTATTAAGATGATACTAAACTATTATTTATTATCTGTATACATACACTTGTCTGACTTTTTAGATGAAGAAGGAAATATTAGGCGTGCCTCCATTTTATAATAAAGAAAATTGTTTTAAAGAGATAGTTGTTTATGTGTAGTAATAAATTCTATATATGTTTTTTTTTTAAAATTGTGTTAATCAATTAAAAGAATTTTTATTCGAAAGTTTTAATGAGATTTGTCTGTAAGTGTTAGAGAATTTTTTTTTATATAAATATTAAGTGTTACTGTGCGTTCAAACAATTTTAAATATATAAAGATGAATATTGAATTAAAGTATCCCAAATAAAAGTGTAATGTGAAATATAAAAAAAGCTAATAAAAAGGAATTTTATTTATATATTCATTTATATATTCAAAAAAATATTTAGAAAAAAATATGGTATGGTATGGTATGTAATTGACACTTTTCTACATTATATTATTACGTAATATTTATAATATGGTGAATAAGTATTATAGCATTTGGTTTTAATTATCATTTGTTTTTTTACTCATAATGTTATTCGTAGATGCATTTATTATGTATTTATTTTAATATTATTCTCAAAATTTTCAATATTCAAGCCTCTGTTAGTAAACTGGTATCATATTTAGCATGTTGGAATAATTTCATCTTAACTACATAAAAAAAAAATAAATCTTCCATTTCTAAATCTGTATTATTGATTATGTGTTACATGTTTTTGAAACTTTATGTGTTATTTATATATGTTTTCATTGAATATATATTTCGAAATATATATTACTTATTATTTAATAATAATTCTTTCATAAAGGCAACAATTACCCCTTTGCTACTAGGGTAGTTTTCATATATATATATATATATATATATATATTAAAATATCAACATATTTGATTGTTAATTAATTCAATTTTAACATTTGTATAAAATATTATATGTGTCAATAATACTTTTATTGAATGTATCTAATTCGTTGATAAACATTCTTTAAACAGATGAAATGAAATTATTTATAATGTAACAACTCACAAATAGATCAACAACATAAAAAAAAAATGAAAAACTTTTGTAAGATTTTTTAAATTCTAACTCACTCCTTATTAAATTCATTGCTGGTTATTTCATAGAATTAAAATATTTACCAATTCAAGAAATTTATAAATTTAATATAATATAAGAATTCTTAACATCATAAAGCAATTTTTTTATCATTATATTAGGAACAAACATAAGATTAATTCATTGACAAATTTATATGCGACTACTTTATACAAAAACATCACTTCACCAACAATATATCACGCCTGTCTATTTAACATCTGCTTAGATTGTTATCAGAATAAGTTTAAAACATATTTTTGTAAATGATGGTATATAATAACTAAAGATAAAGATTGTATTTGATAAATGATTTCAGAAGTTTAAACTCATATTTATCAATATAATTTTAAAATTCAAGAAATGTTATATCAAAAATCGAAAATGCGACAAATATTTGAATATATCCAAGTGAAGTTTATTAGTAGTCATAAGAATCGAACTATATTTCACGCGGCATTATATGGAATTTTACTACATTTGGATTCGAGATAACCTTACGCTTATTTCTATTAAATTATGTAAGTATGTATGATAAATAGCTTTATTAATATTTTTAAAATGGATTAACTTAAGCATAGATCTTATAACTAAAACCGAAACTATAAATTAAATAATACTTGGAAATCAAAAATGTAAATTCCTCATTCATCAATTCTATTAATTAATACAAACATATCTTAAAAATATATCTTAAATCTATCGAAAGATATTTTAAGTAAAAATCATACTGAATCTTACTGTTTCTTGAACTCAAGGCAATCTTGCATCGAGTATAGTTTTATTTTTTAAATGGTTTTAGCTTGGCTTTTTATTATTAATTGGCTTTATTATTAATTGGTTTAACGCATTTTGAGATTTTACTAATCTGAAACAATAGAAATAATATATTATCAATTTTATCTAATTAATTTTATCAAAATTTATCAATTTTATTAGTAGTCAAGTAAAGTTGATCTGTAGCAGAAATGTAGTAATACTTTCAAATACTTTTTAAAAAAAAAGATAACTCAATTGCAAGTATAGTTTCATTTCATTAAATGAAATAAATACATATAATAAATTGGTATTATTAGAATATATGTTAATTAATTATGAATTGGTATTATTGGAATATATGTAAACTGTTACTTAAATATTAATGTACATAACTTTAACTAATCCGTTAAATAACTGTTATAGCAAATGAAGCAATAGAAATTCATATAATAGAAAATGGGAACATCAAAAATTTTATCTTTTATCAATACATAATTAAATTTTTATATTCAAAAGACTATTCAATTACATAAACTAAATAATATGGGTTTGCTATTTATTTAACCAAGATAACTACAAGGCGAGTATATCGTTATTTCTGTTAATGATCGTTCTAACAAATGATTTGTTAATAAAGCTGTCAATGTGTTAATAAAGAACTTTTTAACATACGACAGCTTTTTAAAATTTATTTATTCAAATATACATTGAATTCACTCATCAGAATTTAAAAAAAAAATCAACGAATTCAAATTCAGTTTTGTTAAATTTAATAATAATATAAAACACTTGATATTTTCACATCCATTTCTAATTGAAATTTCAATTAACATTTAATTTATTGTGTAAAAAAAATTTCATTAACAAAAACAGGAAATCTTTCTTTTTAACCGCTTGATTTTTTTTACAAATTTAATCAAATTGCGAGTATATTGTTATTTCTGTCAGTATTTTCTGTATATTTTTCTTTTAATAAAGCTGCTATATGTTAATAAAGGACTTTATTAACATACGACAACTTTTTAAAATTTACTTATTCAAATATACATTGTATTAACTCATCAGAATTAATAAAAAACAATGAATTCAAATTCAACTTGTTAAATTTAATAATTACGGGCCTCAATGGCCGAGTGGCTAGCGCTCTGGCGCTCGGTACCCCATGTTTCTGGCTCGAGTCCAGGCGGTGCCATGGATGTTTGTAGTGGTTCGAAATCCACGTAAAACCGTAGGCCCAATCTAACATGATCATAGAGCGTTGTGGGGTGGTGTTACTCAGCGTCCGTAGCTTATCTTCAAGCTACACGCACCTCTTGGGTAGTGCTAAGTGAGTACCGTCGGTGCAGCGCTTGCCTTCAAAGGCATCAAAGACAACTGTCTAAGTGTTTGCCAGCTGCATTAGAACAAAAAGAAAAATTTAATAAAATATAAAACATTTGATATTTTCACACTGATTTTTAATTAAAATTTCAATTAACATTCAATTTATTCAATGTAAAAAAAACTTTAATTAACTTTAATTGTACCACTTAAATTTTGCCCATTTCCACTTTTAAGTTAACCTAATAGAAGAGCAGAAACCGCGTCCGTAGCTCTTTCTGGGGAATGCAAAGTGAGTAATTTTATGGCGAAAGATCACGGTCTATTTGCCAGCTTTTTAACTTAAATTATTTCATTAACAGAAACAGAAAATCAATTTTTTTTTTATCCACAGAACAAAATTTTCCCCAATTATTATTGTCGAAATATTATTAAAAAAAACTGAGTTGTTATTCAACTTTAATGCAAGATACCACTCGAAAGTTATTTATGGAATAAAATGCAATTTAACGAGTAAAAGCAGGTTTCTTAAGGAAATTGTAAACAATATTGAGTAATAAAAAACCCAGAGAATTCTGACATGCTGTTATTAAAAAATAAAAAAGATCATATTTCACTTTTTTGTGATAAAATCACTGATTAAGGAAAATTTTGTTGGAAAAATTATTTTTATGACTATAATTCGTGATTTCCAGCTTTGAAAAAGACACGAAAATATAATTGCATGGAATATTTTATTCATAAGGTTAAATGCATTAAGTTTATGTCAACTGTATTTTAAATAATAAATGGGATGTAAGATTAGAATTAAGTAAAAGATACGATTCAGTAAAAACTTTGCTTAAAATCTGCTGTAATCTTTTAAGCAATGCAAAATTAAATAAGTTCTTAGTTAAATAATTTATAGTCCTTAAACCTTTACAATTTATCTATCTGTATATATAAATTATGTTATGATGTATTTCAGCATAACTTAAAAACTATAACACTCTTAGGAGTTAAATAATTACTTTTTATAAGATTTTTAAAAAAAAAATAAATATTAAATAATAATTCAATGAATTAAATTAAATTAATATTAAATAATAATTCAATGAATTAAATTAAATTAATATTAAATAATAATTCAATTAAATTAAATTAAATTGATATTTTTTTAAAAATTAATCTTTAATTTAATTTTTAAGAAATTAATTTTTTTCTCTTAATTTATCTTTTCGTTCTAAAAATTAAGAAAAAGTTTTTAATTAATAATTTTTTTTTTTAAATTAAAAGCATTATTTTTTAATGTTGTTTGGTTTTCACCCCACTAGATGGCGCTTTTTAGAAAAAGTCATTCAGTTGAGTTTGTAAATAAATAAATAAATAAATAAAATTAAATATAATTTATAATATTAGTTTTCAAATTTATTTTCCAAAGTAATATTATTATATTTTTAAAAATAAATACTAACAGATTAAAGATGAAAAACAAAAAAATTCGCGGGAATTCTTGGATAAGAACATTTACTTTATTTATTGATTTTAAACGACGTGGTATAAAATAAAACTGAAGGAATTTTGTTAGCTAAAAGGCGAATAAAGGCAGATAAATATATTGACTGAATTTTGCAGTGTAAAAATCAGTTTACAGAAAACTGCGACTACATTGTGAGTTATTCCAAAATTGTTATAGATGTTGAACCTGGTTGATGTTTACATAACATAGTGTTTAACTATTACCCATTGTTGTTAGGCATTCCTACATTCCTATACCAGGTTGCTGTTTTCATAATATTGTGACACATCTGCTTCATGAAATGACAGTTTGTTTGTCCTGAAATGACAGACAAATTCTGTACTATATTGTTACTTTTATGTATACTATGTACTGTAATGCTACTTTTGTACTGTAATGATACTTTCTTGATGAATCAGCCGTGATTATATGAATGATATATTTCTTAATGAATTAGCCATGATAGCATATTCATGGTGATTACATATTTGAAATAGGATGGTTAATAAATTCCCCATGTTGTTTCATATTTGATAAGTTATGAGAGAACATGGGATTATATTAATAAAAACTATTCTAATAGAGTATAGATGAATTCTAACCAGTTTTTATGATTTTATGAATAAATAAATAAATTAAAAAATAAATTAATTAATTAATTAATTACAAATTAAATTTAAAAAATATAGGCAGTTTTAAATTTCATAAAAGGCTTATTTTATTTTTAAAAAAGCAACACAAATTATTAAAAAATTAATATTTATATCAAGCATTATAAGAAAGTATTTAAAGTAAAATAACATTATTTTAAAAAAACAACTAAAAATGTCTGAAGAAACTCGTCCCTTAAAAATAATTTCTAAATTCAGTTAACGAGTTTGCTGAAATTTTTATATCAAAATATGTAGCATACACTAATATCAGTTTTATTTTCAGCATTTTTTTTATAGAAAATGGATATGTTGAAATTAACTTGTGTTGATTATCTCTTTAATTAATTTATTTTATTGAAATTAATTTTTATTCAGACTCAATGTAGTGATTGAGTTATTTTCCTGATTATAATTAAATTCAGTATCAAATTAGTAATTAAATTTTTTTATGGACGACTAATATATCTATAAACACATTTAAAAACAAAGAACAATATAGCTACACTGCATACATATGGATCTCAGTCATAATTAAAAACAGCAATTATAATAACATGCAATAACAGCAATTACAATAACATGCAATAACAGCATATAGAAAACATACAACAGTAGCATCAAATAACATACAACAGCAGCACATACAAAATAACAAAGAATAAAAATATGAATTAATATAAATTTATAGTAAATTAATATGTGAATCTTTCCATATGATTATGAATCTCTCCATATGAATCCATAACAAATGATATCTTTTTTTTCCAATTCCTACTGTTAATTCACACTCTCCCTATATATATATCTTGTTCAAATTTTCAATCGTTCATAAAATACTTTTAGTCATCCACTCTGAAGTTCAAATACATTTTTTTTTAATATGTAGTGGATGACGCTTGATGTTAAAACAGTTTTTTCAAATATTAATTCATTAATTAATTAATTTTAGTTTTTTTTAGATTTAAGTTGCATGTATCTAATAATAGATGGCGCCAGATGTATGAGGAAAATTTTTTTCATTTGTAAAAAGAATTTTCTACAATATAGTGAAAACAAATAATATAAAAAAAAAATTTTTTAAGTCAATTCCAACTTTTTTTTTCACTATATTGCAGAAAGACCTTTATAAATAATTTTCATTCATTTTTTAAGTTTATCTGGCGCCCTCTATTGGTAGATATATGCAACTTAAATCTAAAAAAAAAAAAAAAAAAAATAAATTAATTAAATTTAATTACTGAATTAATATTTGAAAAAACTGTATTAACATCCAGTGTCATCCACTACAAGTTAAAAAATGTGTTTGAATTTGAACAAGATGGGAGATGAATAAACAAAGTATTTTATGCATATGGATCTCAGTTTGAAATTTGAATGATTAACATGAACAACAGCACATACAACAATAACAAAGCATCCATCGATAATATGAAAATTTTGAGCCTTAATGAACAAATGATTATGAAATTTATGTTACTGTTGTTGTTCTCTAATATATAGACATCCATAAGCAAAAGGCTTAACAAATCATTTGAATACTACCCAAGGGGCACGTGCAGCTCTATATGAATCCATAACAAATGATTATGAATCTTCTATAGAATCCTTAACGGTTTAAATGATTATGAATCTCTGCAAATAATCCTTAACAAATGATTATCAGAATGTCTCTATATGAATCCTTAACAAATGATTATGAATCTCTCTCCTTAACAAATGAATCCTCTAATGAATCAAATGATTATGAATCTCTCTATATGAATCCTTAACAAATGATTATGAATCTCCCCTAACAAATGATTATGATATGAATCCTTAACAAATTATTGTGAATCTCTCTATATGAATCCTTAACAAATGATTATGAATCTCTCTATATGAATCCTTAACAAATGATTATGAATCTCTCTATGAATTACTCTCTAACAAATGATTGTGAATCTCTCTATATGAATCCTTAACAAATGATTGTGAATCTCTCTATATGAATCCTTAACAAATGATTATGAATCTCTCTACATGAATCCTTAACAAATGATTGTGAATCTCCCTATATGAATCCTTAACAAATGATTATGAATCTCCCTATATGAATCCTTAACAAAATGATTATGAATCTCTATATGAATCCTATATGAATCTCTTAAATCAAATGATTGAATCTCTCTATGAATCTCCCAAATGATTATGAATCTCTATAACAACAAAATGATTATGAATCTCTCTATATGAATCCTTAACAAATGATTATGAATCTCTCTATATGAATCCTTAACAAATGATTATGAATCTCTATATGAATCCTTAACAAATGATTATGAATCTCTCTGTATTGATTATGAATCTCTCTATATGAATCCTTAACAAAATGATTATGAATCTCTCTATATGAATCCTTAACAAATGATTATGAATCTCTCTATATGAATCCTTAACAAATGATTGTGAATCTCTCTATATGAATCCTTAACAAATGATTGATTATGAATCTCTCTATATGAATCCTTAACAAATGATTGTGAATCTCCTATATGAATCCTTAACAAATGATTATGAATCTCTCTATATGAATCCTTAACAAATGATTATGAATCTCTCTATATGAATCCTTAACAAATGATTATGAATCTCTATATGAATTCTTAACAAATGATATGAATCTTTTATTTTTCAAAATGGATTACCTCCACTTATGTCTTTCCTTTGATGTTGGTTTTGTGTATCATGCTATGCATGGTCGAAAAACTCCATTGCCAGAATAGCGTCAACATTGGAAACAGCCAAATCGTGGGCCACACGGTGTACACCAATGGCAATCCGGTCGTACAGTTCTTAGGAATCCCTTACGCTGAACCCCCTACAGGACCCTTGCGCTTCAAAAAACCGGTACCTCGAAAAATTTTTACCAAGATATACTTCGCCATCAACCATCCACCTTCCTGCTGGCAAGCTTCGGAATATCCTTTCCCGTCCTACGATTCACACCAGAGGAACAGCGAGGACTGTTTGTACCTGAATATCTGGAAACCAGTCGATGCAAGTCAGAGCAACAAGAAGGCTGTGATCTATTACATCCATGGAGGTGGATTCAGGTTCGGGTCCATCAGCCAGATGGTTTATAACGGAGCACCTCTGGCAGCCCATGGAGATGTGATAGTGGTCACTGTGAATTTCAGATTGGGAGCTTTCGGGTTTTTGACTTCTGGCACTGAAGATGCGCCAGGAAATATGGGTAAGTAACATGTTGTTCTTCAGTAAAAGAAGTGAAAAAATGCATGCTGTCTCATGCTGTTACCAATCCATGTTTGTCTCATGCTGTTTATTATGTTACCAACATGAACTCCATGCTTGACTTGAGGAGGGGATTGGAGGTAAACAACATGCCCCCGAGAGTGGCCCATGTATGCTCAATGGAATTAAGGTTGAGAGAGTTTGATGGCCATCCCCTTTTGAATTTAAACAATAGAATGAAATTTTTTAAAGAAATACGCCGATTTCCAAAAGTTAAGCAACAAACTGAAAATTCATGATTACTAACTCAAAAATTATGCAAACAAGTTGAAGGAAATTTGATGATAATATGCATACGTGTAACTTAAAAATGTTATATACAGTATTTGCATTTTGTGGTATCAACAGGAACATAAAGTGTCCTTGTACCTACATACAAATTAAATACATATATTTTTCTCAAAATGGAGTTTGATAACCCCGAATAGCGGTACAGGCTTGACAGTGATGTCTTATGCCGTTTATGATGTTACCAATGTGTTGCATGCAGGGCCGGATTTAGATGAAAAAAGGCCCCAGACTATTCCACTTATGAGGCCCTTTCACCTCCCATTTTTAAGCTTGTAAATTTCATGAGAGATAATAAAATACATCATTACTGTGATACATATCAACATGTTAAATGAAACATGTTGTGATTGATACTAATCTTTATAAAAAATGTGGCACAAAAAAAAAAGCCGAGTAACACTTATTTGGACATTTATTCTCAGCATATATAGTACTTGTAGCAATTACTAATCAAACATAGCACACAACATTTACAAAGAAACAAAATTCAATAATAAAAATCTTTGCTTACGAAAATAAAATAAGCAATAAAAAATTGTCATATTTTCCATCAAATAACTGAACGTGTGAACTATACTTTGGTGCAATGTAGTATATACAAATGAACAGACCCAATGAGCCGAACGCGTTGATCTTAACCGCTGCATTTTTATATTTTGTTTATTAGTCATGTGTGTAGAATTTCTCCTTATTTTCGATTCAGTGTTTTAGTGTTTACTGCTTTTAGAACAGTGTCATTCTAATTTTGCTAACAATTTGAAAGCATGATCTTGAGGCCCTAGGCTGAAAACCTAGTTAACTATAGGAAAATTAGGCCCTAGTTGCATGGATATAAATTCCATTGATCATTTAAATCAATTCTAATTCCATGCATGGCTTATTGAGACCAACAACACGCCCTTGAGAGTGGCCCATATGGAATGGAAGTCAACCTTACTGATCTCAATGTAAGTAAGGTTGAGAGAGCTGGATGGTCATCCCATTTTGACTATACTTTTCGTTAAGGAATTGGTGCACGAAACGAACAATGTAAAGGCGAACATTATCTGCCTGCGAAATAAAGGTATCGCCAATTGTGATAGTACGCGTATGAACAATAGGAAAAAGTATGTCGTCTTCGTGCTCCTTTTTGAGCACTGAGGACTATGTGGCAACACATATGGGTCTGTGCGCCCACATACATATATATTCCTCTCTGTATAAAGACACTACGTCTTTTTCCTGAATGTTATATTATATGTTACATCCCGTATCGAGTGATTGCTTCGTTATATATGTAAACAGAATCCTTCCGTAAAGTAAAGAGGAACTCATCAATGAACAGAACAGATCTCCACCGATTTAATTTTTTAAAAATGTTTTATTTTCTGTTACGGGGCAAAGTCGAGTTATATTTTCAAATTTATTTACATAAGGTTTAAACTTATTTATATATTTGAAAAATATTAATTAATTTTTATTATATTATATTATCACTGAAAATTTTATAAAAAACAGTTCATAATGTTGTTTTTTTTTAGTTGTCTTTTTATTTATTTCAGTTCGCAGAATTCATTTTGAATTTAAATAAGTGTTTTACGTTAGACATTCAGAAAAATTTAAAATTAACTGTTATGTTTAAATGGTAAAATAAGTTTAATATTGGTAAATTTATACAATAAGCTGAAATATTACATTGCATGTCTAAATATGTTTATAATTTTTTTTTATCTGTTAGTGGAAAATCTTTGAATCAAAATTATCAATAAATATTGGTACTCATTCAATATCATATATTATATATACAGCACTTTGGTAAAATACACCTTAAACAAAAGTCATGGGAGCTATGCAAATTTTCAGATGGCATAGCATTTAAACAGGTATAAATGCGCAGTGCTTTCGCAGAGCTTTCATTTCTGTTCAAGTTATTCATGGAAGAGGTTTGACGTATGATGACCGCATTTAACAGACTTTGAACGCGGAATGTTAAGTTGAAAAAATCGTCATTAAATTCCCAGATCCACTGTCTAAATATCCCATGGACAGCGCAGTGGTCGACCGCCTGCACTTAACGACCGAGACCGGCGACGTAAAGAGTCTAACAGACAGCAATACTGGCAGAAATCAATGTGGGACTTACAAGGGACTTGTCTGTTGAACTGGGTGCGGAGAAATTTGGCTTCTTTGGGCTAAGCAGAAGACCGACTCGAGTGCCTTTACTGACAGAACGACATCGCTTGCAGCGACTCTCGTGGGCACGTGAGCATATCGGTTGGTCCCTAGATGAATGGAAAAACCGTGGCCTGGTCCGATGAGTCACGATTTCAGTTGGTAAGAGCTGATGGTAGGGTTCGAGTGTGTGGCGCAGACCCCACGAAGCCATGGACCCAAACTTCAGCATGTTATGGTGGTGGCTCCGTATGTTTTTCATGGCATGGACTTGGTCCTCTGGTGCGACTGGAAACATTGACTGGAATGCTTATGTTTTGAATCACTTGCAGCCATTCATGGACTTCATGTACCCAAACAACGATGGGATTTTTATGACAATGCGCCATGTCACCGGCCGCACCTTTGGTTTGAAAATATCTCCGTATATTATTCTTTCGTGCCCAAAATCTCACCATCAACGCTTTCACAATTATGGACGCAAGATCGAACATCATATTATTTTGTTGAGTCCGTCCTGCAGCTCGAGTACTTCGAAAGGAGGGCCGACACGATATTAAGAGGTATCCCATGACTTTTGTCTGTGTATAGCAGTATATTACTCGACAACACATCCTCTGTTCTTTTTCAGCACTCTATGATATTCTGGAAGGTCTCCGATGGGTCAATGAAAACATCGAGACTTTTGGTGGCGACAAGTCCAGAATCACCATCGGTGGACAAGGTGTGGGATCCATCTCCGCTGGTATCTTGTCCATCTCTCCCCTCGCCAAGGGACTCTTCCAGAGGCAGATAATGGAGAGCGGATCTCAGCATACCTGGACGAGAACAACAAGGAAAAGAACATGTATCTCAGCCAAAAGGTGGCAGAACGTCTTTTCTGCGCCAACGAGACGTACACCCTCCAGGACAATCCGTCTGAGGTTTTGAAGTGTCTGAGGAGTAAATTTCATTTCCTGTTTCTATTACTTTAAGTTCTTACATTTAATTCAACATAACATTTTTATGTAAATGATAACAATAATACGGGAGCTGTCCTAAATAATAATAAGAATGAAAAAACAGGGCCTGAATGGTCGGGGCTCTGGCGCTCAGTGCCATAGGTTTCGGGTTCGATTCACGGCGGTTCCATGATGTTTGTAGTGGTTCGGAATCCACTTTAAACCGTAGGTCCCGGTCTCATATGACTGTAAGAGCGGCGTCACGGAGCAGAAGTCAGAATTCTGCCTACGGGTGCTCCATCAGAACAGAAGCTGCATCCCTCTTCCCTCCTTCCATGAGGGATTTGATAACAACAATGAAATAACAAATAATAACAATAATTTGTTTGTTTGCTGTTCCCTTATCCCACCTGGTCGACAGAATCTTCTAGATCGGTAGACAGAATCGTCTGGTTTCAAGTTCGAATCCTGGCGGTGGCATGGATGTTTGTGGTGGTTCGGAATTCACATTAAACCACAGGTTCCGGTTTTATTAGTCAAAGTGGGCACAAAATAACCCTAGAGCGACAAACCAATCACATAAAATATTTTGAAACTTCCTAAGTAGCTATAAAGAATTTTTTTAATTCATTAAATAGGGATCGCGGACCTGATGGCCGAGGGACGAGCGCTTTTTTGGCACTCGGTATCACAGGATTCGAGTTCTGGCGGTGCATCGATGTTTGTAAGGGTTCGGAATCCACTTTTAACCGTAGGTTTTGGTCAAATATGGCTGCTGTAGAGCGTTGGGCGTAGGGCTGACAATCCTACCTCTTAAAAACATCTCTCGTCTCGAAATCTGCCAGTAGGCAGACGCCCTTGGCCCACCATAGGGCTGTTGCGCCAGTGATGATGAAATAGGGATCGCATAAAAAGTCCCGCACTCTCACACAGAAAATATGTAAATCAAAACCTCACGATGTAGCACTACCTCGCATCTAATAACATTTGTGGTAATCGGATAATATAATATCAGGTGGGCCATCTGTTTGGATTTTTAAAAATTCGCATGTTATTTTGATAACCATCTGTTATTTTGTTTTTGAATTATATTTGCTAATTAGTTTTTATTCATAATATGCATTTTATAGAATTTTTTTATATAACCGCACTAAATAAAACCACTGAAAATAAAAACCCACACAAAAAAGGACCGCATAAAAACAGGTATGACTATAATTGTTGAAATTTAAAAATTTTCTATGACGACCTTTTCAGTAACCAGCCATTTTAAGTAAACTTGCAAAGCAACGTAAATACCCCAAATTATCAGGAGTGTCATATCAGTTCATGGCTCATGGTAATTTACCCCTCCCCTTGAATATAAACCACATCACAGGCACATCAAATTTATTAAAAATAAAAAATTTGCTAAATTCAAAAAATACTTCAAGGAATTTTATTCCTTATTTCTACAGTAATATTTTTATTTTTTTTTATTTTATAGATTTTCTTCCAGTATTTAGTTTATTTTATATTTTAACTCTCATGATAGTTGTATTATAATAGGTGGGAAAACTGCTTAAAGACCTGTTTTATTACTGTAAAACCCAATATGTTGCAGAACATTTTAACTATTATCTTGTGATCATGTGAATTTTTTTTTGTAATTATGGTGTTGCACGCAAAATGCGTGATAATTATTTTAGGAAGACATTTTTTTTTTTTTTTTTTAAATTTTATTTTTTTAAACTTTCAAGGTTTTCTCGAAGGGACCATTAGCTAGATCTGTGATAACGGAAGAACAATTAAATTTTTTTTTTTTTTTAATGATGAGATATCTTAATACATTTTTCTTTTAAAAAATTATTTATGATTAAATCATCGTATCACTTATACAAATAAAAGTATCTAGAATCCGAATAAATAATAAAAATGATTTTTAAAACTATTCATTTTTTTTTTTCTAATGCAGCTGGCAAACACTTAGACAGTTATCTTGGATGCCTTAAGGGAAAGCGCTGCACAGACGTTACTCAAGCACTACCTAGGAGGTGTGTGTTGTTTGGACGGATGCGGAGTAGTAACAATGCCCCGGTGTTCTACGTCCTATGATGCGGTTTAAAAGTGGATTCGAACCCGAAACTTGTTTTACCGAGAAGACCACTAGCCACTCGGCCATCATAATATTATTTTGTATGTTGTAACATTTACTCGTAAATAAATATATATAATGAAATAATATTTTTATAATAGGACGAAAAATAAATTCATATATAGTTGTTCCTTAATACCTTTTATATTAAAAAACCCGGTTGCTTAGATTATATTATAATGCTTACGAAGAGCATTCTTAAATGTTTCTTTTATTCACCCATTATTTTAATAGCCACCTGTATGTACATATTTTAGAGCTTATGTATATTCTTCAATATAGAAAAGAAATGTTCTGAAATTTTGTTCTTATACCTTTTTGCTTTTTTATAATTATTAAAAAAAATGTTGTTTGTTGTTTCTTTTGGCTGGCCAAGCCCATATATGTAATCATGATTGAAGGGAAAGCGGCTTCTGTTGTGATGGAGCACCCCCATGCCCTAGGTAGAGCCTGACTTTGGCTCCATGACGCTCTTACAGTCATAGGAGACCGGGACCTACAGCAAAAGTGGATTCGAACCGCCACAAACATCCATGGCACCGCCGGGACTCGAACCCGAAACCTGTGGCACCGAGCGCCAGAGACACTTTTCAGGTCCCAAATTTGTGAATAACGGCACGCGGTTTCCCAGGTGGTCACCCACCCAAGTACTGACCGTGCCCAATGATCCTTGACTTCGTTTTAACGAGAACCGGTATATTCAGCATGGTATGGCCGTTGGCCTTAAAAATTATAGTTTTTAAAATAAATTTCTTTAGCTGCCAGCGCTGCAGGACTCACCGACGTCAGCGCGACGATAGACCCCCTCTCCGGCGTGCTCTTTGCGCCACAGTTCGGCGACGACCTTTTGCCAGTGGATCCTCGAAAGGCCGTCCAGGACAAGAACATGACGTGCAATGAAGTCCTCATTGGTGTCACACAGGACGAAGGATCTTTTCAGGTAAGCAATGGATTTCATTTCGTTTAGTATTCGTTTGAAATATATAACTGTAGTGTGCAATTTGGTCAACCGGTTCTAACTTGGTGTGGTTGGGTTGTGATACTTAAGGCACAGGTTGGAGAACACACAACTTTATTTATACACGCACAAACATCACAGACATTCAATTAGAGACATACACTATTTAACACATTTAAATACATGTAATTATAGATTCGTGGAAGGATTCCACTTCTAAGGCGAAAACCCCATACTCGGCTACGTGTAGGGGGCGCTAAATAGACTTCCTCTCCGGGTGAGAGTCTGTAGGCCAACTGACCATTCTCTTGAACGCCGCTCCTAACAGTGCGTAGGAGGAAGCATGGTTGCCCAAAACTATTCGAATATAATACAGAAGAACTTTCTAAGGAATATAGTTAATCTTTTAGAGGAATTCTTATGTAAGCATTTAAACGGCATTTCCCAAATTTTTGAAATTCACTCATTCCTGTCTCTGGTATAAAGGAAATTGTTGTTGTCTTAATGCAGCTGGCAATACAGAAACAGTCAATCTTTATGCTATAAGTAAGAGCTGCACCGCTGTTACTCATTTAGCACTATCCAGGGGACACGTGTAGCTTGAAGACATGCTACGGACGCGAATGACACTACCCCCGCAACGCTCTACGATCCTATTAGACCTGGACCTAAAATTCAAAGTGGATTCCGAACCACTACAAACATCCACGGAACCGGCGGGACTCGAACCCGAAACCTGTAGACCGAGCGCCAGAGCGCTAGCCACTCGGCCATCAGGTCCATAAAGGGAATTTAGGCAGTATATAATATGATTACATTCCTTCATTGACGCAACATGCCCATAGAGAACCAGGGCCGTCTGCTTACTGGCAGATTTCAAGATAGGAAACGTTTTCTTTTTATAGAATAGGATTGTGAGCCGTAAGCCTGACTGTTATATTAGGCAGGAATCTACGGTTTAAAGTGTATTTGGAACCACTTCAAGCATTCATGGCCGGAACTGGAACTCGACCATAACTCGACTAACTGACCATAACTCATCTAAAGTGAACCTGTGGCAACGAGGGCCAGACACTGACCATCAGGCCCATAATATGTTCATATTATGTAACAATATTGCCCTAAATAATATAGCTGAATAAATTAAGAAATTTTTCATGACATTAAGTCACATAAATAAAAATTTGAGTACTATTGTATTAAATATTAAAATATGCTAATAGAAATTAAAAAAAATCCCGTTAATTTAATCTGCAAGAGGCTCATAAAGTCTCTTTACAATTTTAAAAATGTATTGTAAATGCAAATGAAAAAAAACAGATAAGTGAAAAATATTGCAAAATAAGACATATATACTAAAGTTTTTTTTCATGGTTTAGTTTTTAATTTAATTTCATCCAATACATCCCTATATGGACCCCATTAAATGCATGAAGCCCATAAAGATGGCACGAAATTTCTTGCCATGTTCGTTGCAGCATGTCTTCATCAATGGTTTTAATACGTGGCAAATGATATATCCAGCATACCTGGATATCTTGTGCATCACATATGACTCTCTTCAACTTCTTTTATAGGGTTATGTTAAAGATATCGAACAAAATGTGAGAGATAAAGAACAAAAATACTGACCATAACTCATCTAAAGTGGAAAATGATCAATGGCATTTCCATCATTGATGAGGGTGCAATGAATGCTCTTTAATGCTCTTTATGCGTTTATGCAATAAATGTTGCATGTATAGAGATGTGGGGCCTAATGGCCGAATGACTAGAATTCTGGCGTTCAGTGCCATAGGTTCCGAGTTCGAGTCCCGGCGGTGCCATAGATATTTGTCGGGATTCGGAATCCACTTTAAACTGTAGTTCCCGGTCTAATATGATCATAGATCGTTGCTGTCAAAACTTACCCTGTAAAAAAAGAATACATCTCATGTCTAGAAATTTGCCTTAGGCTTGGTCCACCATGGGGCTGTTGCGCCACAGAGGATGAAGATGTTGTATAGACGTAGAGATGTAGAGACGTACTAAATTAAATTAAATTTATTTTAAATGCCAAAAAAAAAAAAAAAAATTAAATATATATGTTACCTCTAAAGCTCGAAAGCCGTTAATGTCCACAATACCTAGCTAATCTGCAGATTAACCGATTTGCTTCGTTAACTTACAGAATCAAAAAAGTTTTCTGTATTTTACCTAGGTAGTGTGCCCATTAACTGCTGTCGTATCGTTAAAGTTCAAAAGTTTGTTTCTCTCATTTCCTTAACCTACTTCTGACCTTTGGTACCACAAGCTTCAGGTTCGCATACTGGTAGTGGCATGGAGGTTTTTTAGTGGTTCAGAATCGACGTTAAACTGTAGGTTCTGCTCTTAGGCTAAAGTGTGCACAAAATGACAGTAGAGGTCGCTCTACTGCCATAATGCGAACCGGAGTAGTTGATGTGCACATGAACTAGGTAAAATGGAGAAAACTTTAGCATGCAAACCAAACCAAACCTTACCCTAGCTCTTGTCCCCTTGTTCCTCCACTTTTAGTTTGGTTTCGGCCAGTGTCTTGTCGTCGCCAGTTGTTTTTACACTAATTCAGTGTCTGCAAAGAGAGATTTTTAACGAAAGATCTCCTTTCGTACTCCTTGGTACTGGGCAGAGTTTCAGAAAATGTTTGTGAAAATGTACATCAAATAGATGTGTTTGTCATAAAAACCTAATTTCTATGTAACTCAAAGTGTCACCAATCATTAGATTGCACTAATAAGTAAACAAATTTTTATCATATTTTTTGCAAATTCATTTTCTTAATTGTAATAATATTTTAAACCGTTTAATTCTTCGTATTATAGTTTTTTAATTGATTGATGATTGATTCTATAAACTAATTTATTGATTATTTGATTGTAAAAACTGGATTTTTTAAGATATCGAAAAATAAATAAATTACTTTACGTTAATTTAAACTTACAGAAAAGTTGCCGTAGTTCCAGTAAAGATCTAGTTTGGACTTTAACGAGTGCCTAGCAGGTAATGTGAAGATTATCTAGGTAATTTCAGAAATTGAACAATTTTCGGCACTTTAATAGATCACCTCAGTTAATCTGCACATTACCTAGATATCTGCAGAATAACTGATTTCTACACTTTAGAAGTGACAGATACTTCTCATTCTGCAATCAGACCCACTTATCTCTCCTTTAATTTGAATATGTAACAGATTTTTTGAAATTATAGGGAGACATTGTGGAAATACTACTATGACCAAAAAGTAAAAGCATGTTTCAATTTAAAATTTCCGGGGTTTACGGAATTTCATTTTTTTTTTTTTCTCTTAGGTTGTTGGCGATGTCCTTGACATCTGTGTGAAATTTGATGTCAAAATATTAATTAGTGTTTGAGTTACGCTTGGTGTTGTGAGATGCTAAAACTGTTTCCGGCGATTTTTTGAAATATCTGAATTAATTTAGCAAGAACTTGCACTAAATTTTGTTTGCGGAAGCGTATAGAATTTAGCAGAAGGCATTCGATGAGCATTCCTATATCGGAAATAAATGTTTAGAAGTGGTATAAACAGTTCAAAGAAGGCAGAGAACGCGTTGAAGACGAAGAGCCCTCTGGTCGACCATCAACCACAACCGACGAAGCTCACGTCCAAAAAAAATTAAAGATTTATAAGTGGTCACCTTGCTGATGATGTTGGAATTTCAAAAGGATCTGCCAATTCCATTTTGGACCTCAAACGCGTCAAATCTCGATGGTACCGAAAACACTGAATGCACCAGTTCGCACTGCATTGATTCTTCATGACTTTTTGCCAAAAATGAAACCAATATCATTCCACAATCACCATATTCACCGGATTTAGCATCGTGCTACTTCTGGCAATTCCCTAAACTCAAAAGACCACTCCGGGAACAATGTTTTGAGTCGATTGGTCGATTGAGTCGACCTAGGTGGATGGATTAACTGATGTCGTTTGTTTCTATTTTGTTCTCTGTATTTATTTTTTATGATATCTGTTGTCCTGTATACTTGCCATTGGAAATAAAAAAAAATTCTAATGGATATTTTATTTAACTTTAATTTCCCATTCCGCAGGTAGCCGCCCGCAATCCAGAAACCTTCGGCTTGAATGGCTACCAAAATCCACAAGTCAATAGATCAGAAGGGGAACAAATGATCTTGCAGAATTTCCAGAATTATCCAGATCCGGAGGCCATAGTGAAGCAGTACTTGCCGAGTTCTCTGTCCAACAGTTCCTACAAAAAGATCCGGGAGCAGGTGTACACGGCGTCCGGGGATGCGTCCATAGTCTGCCCCTCCGAGTACTATGCAGAGAAATGCGCTGCAGAGGGTGGAGACGTGTACTTTTACGTGTGGGAGCACAGGCCCAGCAACTCCCCGTGGGCTCCATGGATGGGCGTCACGCATTTCAGTGAAGTTGAGTTCGTGTTCGGTTTACCTTTGCTGCATCCATACTACTTCACCCCAGACGAGTTGGAGTTGTGCAAAAGCACGGTTAACATATGGTCCAGCTTTGCAAAAACTGGGTGAGTTTATCTTATACACTTCTTCACTTACTTTACCTCAACTTTGCATCTAAGGTTACCAATTAAAAAAGATGTTCCAGTTAAAAAAATCAATTCCAAACCAGTTGTACCAGTTCCTGTACCAGCTAAAAGAAGACTGCAGTAAAAATAATATAAAAATTATATATATATTTATATGGGGATTCAACGCTCATGGGACACTCTTTGAGGGGTGGTGAAACTTATTAGAGCATACATTTTTTGTATAGGAATGTATGGTTGAAAGAGACGTTAAGGAAAAAAACACTGTCTCGAACAAATGTCTCTCAATAGATAGGCACAATGTGCCATCATATATCTATCAAGTGTCGAGTTTCAAATCTTCCTGATGCGCACTCTATTTCGTTCTTACCCTGTGTTTTCCTTCACATGACTCCAGTAGATTCAATTGAGGACGTCGTTGCTCGACTATCCATTATGGCTGCAAAGCTTATTCGTAATGCCTCTGGAACTGTTAACCGATCACTCTTTCTCATGCTACCAAGCGAGCATGTATTAACGTGTGATCGCAATTTTTGAGCAGTTATTGTAAGCATTGAATCGTGCCTCAACGCGTCACATTCGACCCTACATTCCTGAGATGTCGTTCATATTGATCGACACTGATCGATCAGGCGAAGATTTCAATTATCCTGTTGAATTCTTGAATTCACTGGATTTACCGGGAATGACACCACATAATCTACGATAAAAATGGGCTCGTTTTGTTTCAGAATTTAATTGCACCTAGGCTATGCAATGGCCTGCAATTGGTCATAAAAAATTATGGGCAATGTTCTTGAAGCTACCATTTTGTATGGAAAGTTTCAAGAGGAAGTAGTTCTCCTGACACGGATCCCAATGATCTCTTTAGACTCGTCCATTCCATTCAAACGACTTCAGTTTCCAATTCGCAATTACTATTAATAAGTCACGAGTCCAAATAATGTCCATTTTTGGGTTGAATCTTGAAAATCCCGTACTTCTTACATGGCCAATTATATGTTGCGTGTTCTCGCGTTGACAAACCATCAAGCTTGTTCATTTATACACCTCAGGGGTTTGCAGAAAAATATTGTTCATCAACTACAATTAAGATAAAAACAAAATATGGAGAATGTTTTTATAGTATGTCCTTTGTTGTAAGTCGCCACCAGGTGGTACTGCAGTATATCAGCTTCTATACCGTTCAACCCCTAGCTATGAAAATTGGTAATAATATGTATTCGAGTACGAAAAATATATTCGCGATAGCCACTTTAATGTTACTTCCACCAGATAGTGCTGCAGTATTTCATCTTATACACCGTTCAAACGATATCCATGAAAATTAGTATGAACATATATTGGAACATGGAGAATATATTCGCGATATGTAATTTTCTATAATGCATTTTTTTTGGCAGGACAACGTACCACGGGTTCTGTTAATTCCAATATAAAAATGCATGCTTTAGTAAAATCTACTACCCCTTAAAGTTAGCCTAATGGCCGTTGAATCACCCTGTATGTATGCCCAGGAAGCATGTTAACATTTCACTGGGACAAATATTATAAAAAACATATCTTACAAATAAATCAATAAAATATAAATCGCTCTTATCAATTTCTTATTAATCAATCTTATTCTAATCAATTACAGCAGCTGAAAATATTTTAATACAATGTAAAATATTTGTTAACGCATTTGTTTTTTTAATTTACAGAAAACCCGACATACCTTGGCCGGAGTATTCTAAATCGAATCCGCAAGTCAAGTATCTGGGACCTGGTGCCAGCACAGACCAGAACGCAATGGGCTTTCACTCCGACAACTGCAATTTTTTCAGATCGTATTATGGATTTTGACATCTTAAATGCTCAACAAAGAACCAAATCGTTGATGTTTACTTGAATGTTTTAATAAAATAGAAACATTTGTCTTTTGTTGGAAAAAAAAAATAAAAAAGAATTATTCAGCAGTTTTTATATGTTTCAATTTTATTAAATAAATAAATTTAACATAATTTGGCATTTAGAATATATATAATAAATCAACTGGACTTTCCCTAAAAGATATAAGTTTTAAAATGAATAAATGAGCTATTTTAACTAAATTTCTTTTCTAGACCATTAAAGCGGCCTGATTCCCAATTGGCTAGCGTTAAGGCCTTTTGTACTACAGGTTTCTGGTTAGAATACTGGTGGTGGCATAGATGTTTGTGAGTGGTTCGGAAATTCACATTAAACAGTAGCTCCCGGTCTACTTAGCTTAAAATGTGCACAAAATGACAGTAGAGCGATAAATCAAACCTCTTACACAATTAAAAAATTATTGCAAAATTGGTAACTAACACCAAATGTATAACTAAGTAACTATTCTGGGCCTAAATGGCCGAGTGTCTAACGCTCTGACGCTCGGTGCCACAGATTTCGGGTTCGAGTCCCTGTGGTGCCTTGGATGTTTGTAATGGTTCAGAATCCACTTTAAGCCGTAGGTCCCAGTCTCCTGTAAAAGCGTCACGGAGCAGAAGTCAGACTTCTACCTACGGGTGCTCCATCAGAACAGAAGCTGCACCCCTCTTCCCTCCTTCCATGAGGGATGCGACAACAACAACTGACATTCTAAACAATTAATTTGGTATTTATATGTGTTTATAACCAGTTCATAAAAGCAATAAATATATTAATGCAACAGAAAAAAATTACCAAAGTTTAGCGATGTTTTTTCCCCCTGAGTGATTTGCAGTTACAACTTTTCCCAGAGAACAGCTGCTGGAAGCCTGCTACATTGAACCCGTATTTTGGCATCGCAATTTAGAACGAACACCCACAAGGGATCAGAATCCTTCTCAGATCAAATGAAGTGATTGTCAAGTTTTGTAGATTTATCATCCCCATTTCAGGTACCGACAGGGATTTGGACAGAGTTTGATTAGTCACTCTACGGTCATTTTTTGCACACTTTGGGCTAATTAGACCGGGGCCTACAGTTTAACGTGGATTCCGAACTACTCATAAATATCCATGCCTTTTCATTAACTGGCCTGTAAATAGAAATTATGACAATGAAATACCATTTTATATTTTTATTAGAGGGCCCAGCAGACATTGTGCTGCCCTGAAAATAAAAAAAAAAATCCTGGAATCTGACCGCAGAGCCACCTAACGGTTCCAATTGTGAATCTAAACCATCCAAGGACCCACTCACACACACACAAAAATTTCATCAAAATCGTTCCAGCTGTTTAGGAGGTTCAGTGGCAAACACACGTACAGAATAATAATATATATATAATGTTATATCAATTGCAACGCCACCTAACTGGTTTAATTGTGAATCTAAACCATCCAGGGACTACTCAAATACATACAAAAAATTTCACCAAAATCTATCAGTCATTTTAGGAGTTCAGTGACAAACACACGTACAGAATAATATATATATATATATAAAGATAGCTTTGTTACGAAAGAGATATAAATCTGTTTAAACTATTCAGTCATTCTATAATAATTATTTTTTTCAGTTTTTTAATGATTTGCAAGTAGTGACACTCAGCTGCATTTTACAGGCTCATGTGACTTTTCTGAATTCATTTTTTTAGCTATTACTTCATGAATTTTATAATTATTTAATTTATGAGTTAAAAATAATATCTTAAAATAAATTAGATATTATTTTGAACTCATAAACGACGATGACGATATGTCGATGATATGCACGATATGTCGACGTGCGTTTCATATTTTTATTGATTAAATATTTTTAAATAATTCCTTTTACTTTCACAAAAAGGAAAAAATTTTATGCAGTAATGCAATCATGTAATCACTTTGTGAAGTTACCTATAGACATAAAAAATTCAACACTATTGTTACCTTGTGAAAAAATATCAATCAAGATATTCTTTGAAATACTTTTTTCCTTTAATAAAAACGATATTTGTTTGTTTTTATTTATTTATTTTTTGTATTAAGAAAAAGTATGCTTGGAGATATTTTCTTTTTTAAAAGTTAATCAAAAAAATTCTATCTTTTAAGATATTTAAGATTCTATCTTTTTTTTAATAAGAAAAGATATACTCTGAACTACCTCTTAATAAGAAAAGGTATTATTTGATACACACGCGCACACACACACACATATATAAATATATCAAATACTTGTTGTTGTTGAAGAGTACAAGAAAATCAAATATCGTGGTGCTCCCGAATAATATTAGCTATGTTAATTACCAACATAGATAATAAAATAAGGTATCTGTTGTTATAAATCCTCTTCCGAGGATGGTCCAGACAATGCATGGCGGCTGCGACAGCTGGACAATCAAGACATGAGGAGCAGTAATCTCCACCTCAGAGCAGTTGCCCCATTTTTGGTATTCTTTAATGCCACCAGCAGAAATTTTTTTGGTGCTTCATCCTAAATCTTGGGAGAGTAGTAGCTGGTTCTGCAATTTGGTATTTCGTTTGATCTTAGAAGGAAATATAAGTTTAGATTTTGCCAAGGCATTTGCATCTGCAAGGGAAGTAGCAATGACAGTCTGATTTAAAATACACTCCTGTCCATAAATAAAGGATAATTCAGAATCACACATAAATTGAACTCTAAAATAAAAATTTCCCCTGTAGAATTATCACACACATCTTGAAGAAGAATATGCAAATTACAGGAAACCACCAGATGGCGCGAATAGTATGTCACAATGACGAGAGTGTAAGAGGGGGTATATAAGGAATGGTGGCAAAGAAGTAAAATTGTTCACAAGCGCTTTAAAAGCCTTTCAGTGCAATAACCGCATAGTTGTGGCACAAAGGAAGCATTTGGATGATTTTTTACGTGGTAGAATTATCGGACGACTGGAATGTGAACGTACCCAGCTGGAAGTATCCGAGGAACTTGAAATCGCCCAGAGTGTCATCTCAGGCTTTGGCAACGATTCCAAGATGATGGTAATGTGAGTAGATGTTACAGCACAGGGCGCCCCCGAGTTACAACGCCGAATGAGGACGGACTTGAATCCAATAGAGCATGTGTGGGATATGCTTGGCCGACGAATTGCAACTCGTCAACCCCTTCCCACCTGTCAACCGGAACTTCGGACGGCATTGCTTGATGAGTGGTGTAATATTCCCCAAGATCAGATTGATAATTTGATACTCAGCACGCCTAGGCGTTGTAAGGCCTGTAATGTATCGTCCGGGAGACATACTCCATATTAACCATCATACTAACCATGTTATACTGTTTTTTGTAAATAAGTTCTTTTTTGAAATTTGCTCCAGGGAGTAAAAATCGCAATTTTTACTAATTATGTCAAACATATAGCATCTTTTTTTTGCTCTTTACCTTTTGTTTAATAAATAGACTTTACAGATAAGTCAAATTTGTTTTGCTTCTGTCTCTTTCTTTGCCTGAATTTCATTATACTTAATTTATGGACATGAGTGTACATAAAGGTTCTGTTGAGCATTTTTCACGAATAAAAAGAATATGTTTTGAATTTTTGTTTCAGTATAAGAAAAGGTATCACCTGAAAAAAATTTAAACGAAAAAAAGTTTATGTTTTAAGATTTAATTTCGAATAAAAAAAAAAAAGGATTCTTATTCTTAATTTTTTCAAATAAGAAATGTTCCATTTGAAGTATTTTTTTTTTCTTTGAATAACAAAAGATATTCAGTGAGATTTCTTTTCCGAGTAAAAATAAATGAGAGAAAAGTGTATGGAAATCAAGTAGCATTTAACTTTAAATTAAGTACATGAAACTTCAACAACATTGTTTCAAGAGCTAGTCACTCATGCCAGTTGCGAAATCGCATTTCACACCCTCACACTGAACAAACATTCTTCTGAAACTTTTGAAATCATAGTTTGCAACATATATATTAACACCATTTAGAAGTCTACGTAGCCAGAAATCTAAATTTCCATTATCCATCCATTGCGTTCTGTGTTATTTCTGCCCACCATTTTCGAAATATGTCCAAAATTCGCTTCTTATTTATTAACTTTAATTGGAATCGTCTTGTTGCAGACAAATTATATCAAATGTGACCCTATTATTCGAATAGGGAAAAAGCATCAAATTATCGGACAAAGTGTATTATTTATGAATACAGAAATTAACCAGTATCTTGGTATTCCGTATGCTAAACCACCCATTGGCGATCTACGCTTTAAAAAAGACAAAGCCACTTCGCCCATGTCCTGAAGTAATCAATGCCACATGTCTGCCACCAACCTGTCCTCAATATTCGAGCTCCCTTTATCCGTGGTATGTCAATACTTCATACCAGAGCGAAGATTGCTTGTATCTGAATATATGGACGCCGGCCGATGCTAGTCCCGAAAATCGGAAAGCTGTCATGTACTGGATACATGGTGGAGCGTACAAGTATGGTTCTATATCGGAACTGTATTCAGGAGTGCCTTTGGCTGTTTTTGGTAACATAATTGTTGTGACGGTTAATTATCGTCTAGGACCTTTCGATTTTTGTCCTTAGGCACAAAAGATGCACCTGAAATGCTGGTAAGTAAGACGCTTTTGCGTTTGTTGCTTCTTATATAGTACAGTTTGATGATTCTAATATTTCGTAAAAAAGTTCTAACAAAGCTGTCCGCAGGGCTGGTTTAGATGAAAAGAGGCACTAGGCTATTCCACTTAAAAGGTCCTTTCACCTCCCATTTTTAAGTTTGTAAATTACATGAGTGATAGTAAAATACATCATTGCTGTGAGATATATCAATATGTAAAATGAAACATGCTGTGATTGGTACTAATCTTTATAAAAAATGTGGCACGGATAATAAATGAAAAAAAAAAAGTCGATAACATATTTGGACATTTAATCTTAGCACCCTATAGAGTACTTGTAACAATAACTCATCAAACATAACACACAACATTGACAAAGAAAAAAATTCAAATAATAAAAATCTTTAACGAAATATTCTTTTAACATAAATCTTATAATAATCTTTTAACGAAAATAAAATATGCAATAAAAATTATCATATTTTCTATCAGATTAAATTAAATATAATCAATACATTGAAGATTAAAGCAAATCCAATCCAATGTTCAATCTACACCAATCTGCACTTTAATTACGCAAGAACAAACCAGATCTTAGTAGCATAAGGCACGTCAATATTTGCCATAGCAATCAGTGAACGAATGAACTACACTTTGGTGCAATCTAGTGTATACAAACGAACAGACCCATTGAGCTGAACGCGTTGATCTTAACCAGTACATTTTTATGTTTGTTTATTAGTTACATGTGTAGAATTTCTCCTTATTTTCTATTCAGTGTTTTAGTGTTTACTGTCTTTAGAATAGTGTCATTCTAATTTTGCTAACAATTTGAATGTAAGCCCCTCTTCATCTTGAGGCCCTAGGCTGAAACCTAATTAGCCTATAGGAAAATTCGGCCCTGGCTGTTTTAAAAGAACATTTACCAGGCCTTCAATTTGGAAGACAGGCTGCTTTTTTATATAATCATTAAGTATAACTTTAAGTCCGAAAGAATTTTCGCCTTACCTATATAAACAGTGGTGCTGATCTCAAAATACTGTCATTGAATTATAATTTAAAATATTTTCTATTCTATTTTTTCTAGTAATTAAAAATAAATTCTTTTTTTTTAAAATAATAATCAGAGACGTGAAGTCTGCCAAAAAAAATTTTTTTTTTTTTCCTAATCCATAATTTTATGTTTTATGATCTTTTGCTAATGGATTTATAAGAATTTGCAGAACAAAATCAATGACTTTTATTGATCTCAGAAAGTAGTTTTTACATAACAAACTATTTTTTTTACAACGTTGAAGGTGTAGTATTTAAGACATTCTTGACTTAAAAAGGCATTTTTGTATAAAAAATTTGCTTATAAAACTACACATAAAAAATTGCAATATCAAATGGCCTGAATGGCAGAATGTCTGGCGCTCAATGCCACAGGTTTCGGATTACAGTCCCGGCGGTGCTATGGATGTTTGCAGTGGTTTGGAATCCACTTTAAGCCGTAGGTCCCGATCTCATATGACTGTAGAGCATTACGGAGCCAAGTCAGTCTTCTTCCTACGGGTGCGCCATCACAATAGAAGCTGCCCCCTTTTCCCTTTAACCCTGTCCATAAGGGTTCGTGGACTTGATTTAGATGTCTACCAAGTGGGATAAGAAACAACGCAACAATATCAAATTAACAGGTACAAAGGTATTGTACATTAACTGAATATAAGTGAAAGAAAATTGTACATTCTAAGTACAATGATGCTATATTTTTAATACATTAAATATTATTTTTTATTATTAATAGAATAGCTTCTAAAAGATATTCTTTCATTATTGATTCAAGCCTCGGGGCTGAGAAAAATCTCCAAATATTTACTTGGTATGCTGGTAAGGCAGACATTTTTACCACTGGTTGTTTTATTGGTGGAGACAATTCATTTGCTTTCCTAATATTTAATTTTAACATTAGAATTTTGAAAAAATATAAATTTTTAGTTAGGAATCAAGAGTCTGTATTTTTAAACCCACTCTAACGTATACGACCTGATGGCCAATTGGCTAACGCTCTGTTCTTTGGTACCACAGGCTTTAGATTCGAATCCTGATGGTGGCGTGAATGTTTGTGAGTTGTTCGGAATCCACGTTAAACTGTAGGTCCAGGTCTAATTAGCCCAAAGTGTTCATAAATGACCATATAGCGACAAGTCAAGCCAAACCTAACACCTACTCTCCACTTCTGGTAATAAAAAAAAAAAAAAAAAACAAAAAAAAAATTAACACATGTGTTTTTTATTGTAGTCTTTTCGGAATCAATTTCCTTTTAAATATTTTAAGTTTTATGGGAACATTGTGTTAAGAGTTTAGAAACAATCGGCGATTCGAAAATATTTAAATCTTTTTTTTTTTTTTTTTTTTAATTCATGTAAGATATATTTTTTTAAATATGAAAAAAGTATGATATATATTTCTTAATTCGACAAAACTGATTAAAAATTTACTTAGTGGAACGATAATTAAATAAAAATATTTGCATATTTCTAAACAAAGAAAACATGAAAAAAATATGCTGCTAAACCTCTTTTATACTTCAAAAAGAATTCTTAAAAAAAAAAAAAAAAAAAAATGCTTAATTTGGATAGATTGAAACGTTCAGTTAATAAAATAAAAATTTTAAAATTATGTGTGGCTTAAATTTTAATATTTCTTGGTAAAATTAATTATTATTTTAACAAAATTCTCAGATTTGCCTTACGTAATGTATTTTTTTTCCTAACTATTTTTCTTACGCATTTTGCAATTATATATATATACTAATATATAAGCCTAAATTTCTTTTGAAAAGGATTTGAAATATATATACTCGTATATATATATATATATATATATATATACTAGTATACTTATATAATGAGTATATATATTTTAAATCCGCTTCAAAAGAGATTTAGGCTTTATTTAACATAAAATTTCTTAGAAAAAAACTAAAAATGCCAGTAGCAAAGAATGCTTGTTTATTTCAGGATAAAAGAAAATAAGTATTGTTGCAAAAAAAAAAATAATAATGAAAATAAAAAAACCCCAGTAATTTAATGAATAAAAACTTACTTTATATATCTATTTGGTAAAACTTTTCAAGATTTATTCATACATTTACTTTTCTATTTGTTCAAGTTTTAGCATTTCGAATTTATAGACATTATTTTGCACGAAAGTGTACCTGTGAGATATTAGCAACTTCACAACAATTTTCACTGTGTATTGAACCTGCCTGTAGTGTTTATCTTTGTCTAGCTGCCCTTAATTAAGCAAATGTCATCTGTACAATCATAAAAGTAAGGTTTTCCACGACGTGCAAGTCTTAAAAAAAGTAGACTTTATTACTTAAAATTCTACTCCAAAAATAAACCTGGATTATAAGCGTGCTTTTTACAATGTCTTTTTTTCATCCGTTAATTTAGCGGAATATATAATTATTTTGACACAAATGAACTTCATTTTTTTTTTAAAGAATGGGATTTTACTTAAATTTTATAAGCTTCATTATAACAAGAAACACCACATGATCAAAATCAAAATGTTTCAAAAAATCAAACAAAAACATAGTATGTACTTCTACATTACAAAAAAGTACAAGAATTCCCAGTTTCTTGCCTAGAGTGGTCTGCGTGGCCATCTTTAGATTTGTCACGGGCCATGACGGCTTACAGAATAGAGTGGCTGCTACAGATATCTGCGCCCTTTGTAACTATGGCTTGGCCATGAGCATTTAGCCTCGTTGTTGTTTGTTTTTCAGGTCTGTGGGACGTACTAGAAGGATTGAGATGGGTCAATAGAAACATTGTATATTTCGGTGGTGACGAACTCAGAATCACCATTGCTGGAGAAAGTGTAGGAGCTTCCATGGTGGGATTTCTCGCTGTGTCGCCATTAGCCAAGGGTCTTTTCGCCAGGCAAATAATGCAGAGCGGTTCTCCGTCCGAACGAACTTTCACCAACTCTGCGAAATTTTCTCTTGGCTCAAAAGCTAGCCGAGAGAGTTGGCTGTGCTGGCGATAACAGTACCGTTCAGGATGATCCAGAAGACGTTGTTCAGTGTCTGAAAGGTGATTATTGAACATTTTTCAGGTTTTGATTAAAGTTTTTAAATAATAATGAATTTTTTAGTTATTTAAAAAGAAAATTAGCATTCAATAAAATGTAGCGCAATAACAGGTATCTTTTTGTCTTAAGTATTAAGCACAATTTGTGCAGTTTTCTAATAGATGGCGTTATTAGTATTGTTATCAGTTGAATCAGACAACATTTTTATTTTTGTATGTTAAACAGCAAATATTAGGATTTGAGGTTTAGTAAGTGTCATTTTATTCATATTGATGCCGCTTAGTTTTTCGAGCTTTAATCATGTTGAATTTTGTACTGAAAATGAGATCAACTGCGAAAAGTTTTTACTTTCCAGTTTTAACCGGTAAAAAAAATGCGACTAATTGTGGAAGATTATGGGGAACATCACCAGACTGAAAGAACTTTCCAAAAATAGTTAAAATGATTGGAAGAAGTTTTATATTGATGATCAAGAGCCCATTGATCAGCCGAAACTCTAGTGGAAGATTACGGAGAACATGCACCAGACTGAAAGATTCAGAACCAGAATTTTTAAAAGTGCATTTGAAGGTATATCGAATTCTTGTGGAAGATTATGGGGAATATGCATCAGACTGAAAGATCGTGTCAAAAATGGTATAAACGATTCGAAAACGGTCATTTTGATATGTAGGACCAAAAGCACATTAGTCAGCGTTAAAATATGTTGAAATCATTACTGGTAAACGTTATCGATTGCAGTCAATGCGCTTTTTGACATTCCAGTTTTAAACGGTAAAAAGGGCATATGAAGGTGCATCGAATTCTTGGGGAAGATTATGGGGAACATGCATCGGACTGAAAGAATTTACCAAAAATAGTTTAAACGATTCGAAAACTGAGATTTTGATATGGATGTCCAAGAGCACACTATTCAGCCGAAGACGATCATGAGCTATTAAAAGCAGGTGAAATCATTACTGATGAACGTTATCGATTGCAGTTGATGCGATTGAGCGAGTAAAAATGGACATCTGAAAATACATCGAATTCTTGTGAAAGATTACGGGCCACATGCACCAGACTGAAAGAATCAGAACCAGAAATCTTTAAAAAGTGCATATGAAGGTACATCGAATTCTTGTGGAATATTACGGGAAACATGCGCCAGACTGAAAGGACTTGCCAAAAATGGTTTAAACGATTTAATCGGGAAAAAGCAGGCATATGAAGTTGCATCAATTCTTGTGAAAGATTGCGTGCCACATGCATTAGACTGAAAGAATCAGAACCAGAATTCTTTAAAAGTACATATGAAGGTACAACGAATTCTTGTGGAATATTACAGGAAACATGCACCAGACTGAAAGGACTTGCCAAAATGGTTTAAACGATTCAATCGGGAAAAGCAGGCATATGAAGTTGCATCGAATTCTTGTGAAAGATTGCGTGCCACATGCATTAGACTGAAAGAATCAGAACCAGAATTCTTTAAAAAGTACATATGAAGGTACAACGAATTCTTGTGGAATATTACAGGAAAAACATGCACCAGACTGAAAGGACTTGCCAAAAATGGTTTAAACAGATTCAATCGAAAAGCAGGCATATGAAGTGCATCGAATTCTTGTGAAAGATTGCTGCCACATGCATTAGACTGAAAGAATCAGAACCAGAATTCTTTAAAAAAAGTACATATGAAGCACAACGAATTCTTGTGGAATATTACAAGAAACATGCACCAGACTGAAAGGACTTGCCAAAAATGGTTTAAAACGATTCAATCGGGAAAAGCAGGCATATGAAGTTGCATCGAATTCTTGTGAAAGATTGCGTGCCACATGCATTAGACTGAAAGAATCAGAACCAGAATTCTTTAAAAAGTACATATGAAGGTAAACGAATTCTTGTGGAATATTACGGGAAACATGCCCAGACTGAAAGGACTTGCCAAAATGGTTTAAACGATTCAATCGGGAAAAGCAGGCATATGAAGTTGCATCGAATTCTTGTGAAAGATTGCGTGCCACATGCATTAGACTGAAAGAATCAGAACCAGAATTCTTTAAAAAGTACATATGAAGGTACAACGAATTCTTGTGGAATATTACAGGAAACATGCACCAGACTGAAAGGACTTGCCAAAAATGGTTTAAACGATTCAATCGGGAAAAGCAGGCATATGAAGTGCATCGAATTCTTGTGAAAGATTGCGTGCCACATGCATTAGACTGAAAGAATCAGAACCAGAATTCTTTAAAAAGTACATATGAAGGTACAACGAATTCTTGTGGAATATTACGGGAAACATGCACCAGACTGAAAGGACTTGCCAAAAATGGTTTAAACGATTCAATCGGAAAAGCAGGCATATGAAGTTAAAAACGTTATCGACATCGTCGATGCTGAAAGAATGCCAGAACCAGAATTTTTTAAAAAAAAGTATATGAAGGTACAACGAATTGTGGAATATTAGGGACGGAAACATGCGCCAGACTGAAAGGACTTGCCAAAAATGGTTTAAACGATTCGAAGACTGTTCGGTCGTTAAAACCGATGATTCGGTTTTATCGATTCGAAAGCTGTTTCGCCACTAGCCAAGGGTCTTTTCGCCAGACAGGTAATGCAGATTTTTGGTATAGATGATCCAGAGCACATTAGTCAGCCGAAAACAATCATGAGCTGTTAAAACCAAGTGAAATCATTACTGATGAACGTTATCGATTGCAGTTGATGCGGTTGAGAGATTCCGGATTTAATGGGTAAAAATGGGCATCCGAAGGTGCATCGAATTCTTGTGGAAGATTAGGGGCAGGATTAGGGAAATGCACCAGACTGAAATATCCTGTCAAAAATAGTTTAAACGATTCTATGACAGTGATTTCGATATGTAGGACCAAGAGCACATTGGACAGCCCAAAACAATAATAAGTTATTAAAATAAGGTGAAATCATTACTGGTGAACGTTATCTATTGCAGTCGATGCGTTTGAGCCAAACATAGATAGATGCTTCGATTGCAAAAATTATCGATCATTGATCAGAAATGATAAATTTGCATCAAATCTGCTACGAACAGTTCGTCACTTCTTATAAATGTAATACCACGTTAAGGTCTGTAATAGCGTTACGTTAAGACAATAGAGAGTTTTTGCATACCGTATTTTGGACGTCCGTTAGCATTTTCTGCCTAGCGCGCATGCTCATAAGAAATTGCGCATGCGTATCTGTAATAATGTTTCCTATGAGCATGCGCTGCTAGGAGAAAAGCTAACGGACGTCCAAAATACAAAATATGCAAAATACAATATATGCAAAAAGTCTCTATTATCAATTATATTAAGGGCATTAATTACGGTAGGCATTGGCAATTTTCAATGTAAATTCTCCTTATGTTTTAATATGTTCATGTTGTATTGCTTTTAGATGTCGATGCAGATATTTTAATCGAAAAGCTAGCTATCTTCTGGATCCTCTCAGCCAATTAGACTTCGTCCCACAACAAGGGGATAAACTACTTCCGGTAAATCCCAATAGTGCAATCTTCGAAGAGAGTTTCCGGTGCCGACAGCTTCTTATAGGGATTACCAAAGATGAAGGATCGCCCATGGTAAGTTTCGCACATAAACGTAGAAAATTTCGATACTATTTCCAAATCTGAATTTTTTTTAAGAAATTTTTTTTTTTTTCGTGAAAATGGATAAACTAGAATATCGTGCGGTCATGAAATTTTTTTCTTTTGATGGATTAACCCCTCGTATTAGTAAAGGTAGATAAACTATTCAATATCTATCTTGCCAAAATATTAGGTTGGTAAGAAAATTATGTCGTTTCTCTGCTGTTAAAATTGAAATGTTAATTATTTCGTTGTTCTTGGCCCGATTTAGATAGTTTTGGTATTAATCAAAAGCTATTATTTTTATTTATTTTGATTTAACGTTTTGATTTTTGATGTTACAGATATTTTGAATCATTACATTTCGATAAATTAGGGTATATGATGGACCAAGAAAAAACTTCATTTCAGGCACTCTATGCTTTATGAGTTTCAACTTGGATAATGGAGGGAAGCTCATAAAAATTTGTGCTTAGTCTTTGGATTATCAAAAGTTAATGTTCGTACTGTCCAAAGATGGTTTGAAATATTCAGATTTGATGATATGGAGCTTCAAAATGAACCTCGCACTGGAAGATCAAAAGGAGCTTGATGACAACGCTCTGAGGGCTTTAGTAGGTAATGAAGCACTGTTGACTAAGACGGAGATCGGAGACAAGTAAAGTGTTAGCCACATAACAATTGAAAACCACTAAACAAGTTTGGCTTTGTCTACAAATAATGTTGTTGGATTTTCCATGAATTAAACAAATAATATGGCAGAAGAATTTCTATTGCTTCTTTTTACTTGCTCAGCAACAAAATGGGCCAATAACAACGATATCAGCCTAGCCCAGGGGGTCGGCAATCCTGCGGCTCGCGAGCCACATGCGGCTCTTTTGGATGTGAAGCTGCGGCTCTTTTAGTTCCATAAGCAAATATTTATTTTATCAAAAAAAGCATTTAAAAATCGTTCTGAATCGATTAACGAGGATTAGGCACCGATTATATCTCTCAGTCACTTGTACTCGCTTTTCACCGCACCTCAAAGAAATAAAGTACTACTGTTGGATATTACCGCGAAAGTGTACGCTAAATGGGACAATGGATGAAACATGGTTCCATCATTTCTCACCGAGAGTCAATGGACAGTCAGCCTAGTGGACTGCACGTGATGAACACTAAAAATACTATAACTTCACTAAAAATGCTATAAACTCACATACTAATAGTGCAACAGCTATCAAATTTATACACGTGTCTTTTGAACGTTAGGACTAACTAACAATTTTAATTGTTTAATACTAGTAGCGACATCTATGTGTCAGCCTACGAACTTTTTCAGCCCACCTGTTATTTATTGTTGGCAAGAAAAATTTTGTGGCTCTTTAAAAACTTTGGAAATTTCGTAAATTGCCATTTTGGCTCTTCCGACTCAAAATGTTGCCGACCCCCTGGCCTAGCCTATCCTTGCGAAGGCCAACTTACACAAAAGTTAATGCTTTTTGTATTTGGTGGGATTGTCAGACCCTATCCACTAGGAAGCTGTTCCAACACAGCTATATTGTCCACTGAGGAAGCTGTCACAACAGACCTATTTTGGGATCAGCTAACCCGACTGGATACAAAAATACGTAAACTTTGTCAGCACTATATAACGGAAAAGATCTTCCAACATGGCAATGCCACGTGGATTAAGGACGAAAATACAAGCTCCAGGCTCTTGGCTATGAAATTTTACCACATCCACCATATTCAAATGATCTCGTACCACTTGTCCTTCTCGATGCAAAATTTTCTTAAAGGAAAATAATTTTGAAAAGATTCCTCAGGATTTCTTGGCTAGATTTCTTGGCTACAAGGATAGGATCTTTTTATACCATCGAAAAGGGTATAAATGACTGTGTGTTGATGGATGGATGAACGCCAGTTGAACAGTGGTGAGTATATTTTCAATTGATTAATCTCACTTGGAAATTAAACATGTAAGACATTGGGACTACTTGATAATCCTGATTCAACTTAATAATTGTTTACGATAGGTTTGTGTTACTATTAATGTAATGGTGTTACTTTAGCTAACGTCGTTGAGGAAATGTTTAAAAAGGACTTATTTACGAAAGCATTTGCATTTAATCGCAGCAGGAAGACTTAGGTAAGGAAGAATACGTTTACGGCAAAAGAGTGTTTTCTATCGCGAAATGAGTGTCATTCCATTGCTGCTTCGATGTAATGTATATTTCCTGTTTAGCTGCAAAAATTTTGAGCTTTTGCGCATTTTTCTTGTTTGCAGTATTGATCATAAATGTGTAACCTTATGTGCTGACATATAGTATA
>BPLR01019588.1:0-26155 GCA_021605095.1 Caerostris extrusa | reverse complement strand
AATCTGTTGCTTAACTTCCATGCCACATCAGAGGTAAACACACCCACAAATCTAAATCCTTCGTTCCTTATTTTTGTGAAGATTTAACTTTTCCTTAATTTATCTCAACATATTTCGAAGAATTCCGTTTTTAAATATAAAAGAATTACTGTTTTTTGTATTTGTTGGCAATTTGACAGTTGAAGATAATGAAGGGGAACTGAAGCAAATTTGCTATCAGTGAAAAGAATACATAAATTGTGAATTTAAAGAAGTGTTTCATACCGATGTAAAAAATCGCATCTAATCTCATGGCATTTGTTCTCAACGCATTAGATGAATGTGGCGTTTTTCATCCCTGCAGAACCTACAGGACTAAAAAAGCAATGGCGAAACTTGTTAGCTCAAGTATGTAAGAATTCACTTTGTGCGATGTTTGTGTGGAAACGATTTTCTGAGAAACGGGAAGTTGAATCTGCATTCACTTTGTCATTCAGGGAAAAGCCTCACGCAGTGACGTGTGCAATAAAACATTTCGTCATAAGGGTAGTTTTAAGAGGCGCTTATTAATTCACGAGGGACTGAAATTGTAATGAATGCGAAAAAGATGTGAAAAAACGTTTAATCAAAAGAGTCATCTAAAATCTCATATGGTTACTCATACGAAAGAAAAACGTCATGCATGCCCTCTAGTGGAAAAAGGTTTTGGACAGGCATCAAATTTAAAGAAACACCAGAGGACTCACACAAAAGAGAAGCCTCATTCGTGTGAACTGTGCAATAAGGCATTTTCTGATAGGTCATTTCTTTAAAAAGACATTACCGCGTCCACACTGGAGCAAAACCATACGTGTGCGAAGTATGTCAGAAAGGGTTTTCCGAAAAAGGTAATTTAACTGTTCATTTGCTTATTCATTCAGCAGAAAGGCCTTTTATGTGCTGTATGTCATAAACAGTTTTCTCAAAAAAGATATTTATCAAGTCATGAAAGAACTCATACAAAACAAAGGTGTAAAAGTTCATCATGAAAACTTTTCCTCAAAATAGATTGTCTTTTAAAAATGAGATTCAAGTAGGTAGTTTTACTTTCACGACAAAATACGGAGAAATCATTTGTTCGTATGCACTAATCGTGCATTGTTTTAAATTTTTGTGGATCAATGTTACTTTTTATCTTTATGTATCAAGTTTAATGTTTATTTTTTTTAACTGTTGAATATATATTACAGAAAGTACTTTATGCTTTCTAAGGTGTGTGAATGATTAAGAATGAACGACGAGCATCTTCTGTATAAATCCGAAAGGTTTCACAGCCATAATTGCAGAATTATATTGCGGTATAATTTCTGCTGTTTTTATTGACATTTTCTTTGAAAATCCGTAATTAATGTTCTTGATCTTATGTATATATTTTTATAGTTAATATACATGAAGTTTTTAAACTTAAGCTTTTTTTTTAGTAATATAGAATTTTAAAATTTTATATGCATGATTTTTTAAATTAGATCTTAATCATTTGATGGCTGTTATGTATTACTCTTAAATGCTTGTTAAGGTATATATTATATACATATTTGCTTAAATATGAACTAGTAATTTACTTTTACGATAATTCTTTTAAGTTATTAGACAAATCATTTCATAGAATATCTTAATATGCTCTGAAGAAATATTGTATTTTCATTCTTATTACAAATTATATTATTTGTAAAAGTGTGTAAAAAAAAAGTTTAATTAAAGATATTTATTCATTTTTTGATTCTATTATTTTTTAAATGTTTGTTAAAATATTGTCAATGAAAATTAAAACTGGTACGCTAATTTGTGTGAAAAACGCGATTTCTGCATTAAACGCTCGAATGTTTACGGCAGAAAAACGCTGTTTTGCTGTATCTTCATAAAATTGATTTACTTCTTATTTGAATTGCACAATGCACGTCTTGAAAACATGGTTGTCAGAACATGCAAAGAACGTGGTAATGAGTATTGATACATTCTGTTCGTGTAACCTTGGGTTAAATTGAATTTAAAAAATCATAAATTTATTAGTGTCGATTAGTAATCTTAGATGGAAATTTCGATATGGATAAAATTTTTTGAAATGTGTCGGATAAACAAATTACTAAAGATTATAAAAAGACTCAATTAGTGAATAGTGGATTACACTGCTTAATCTTTATTAATTGGATATAAAATTATTATTATAGATTAAAACAAGCCGTTATATTTGTAATTACAGCAAAAAAACAAATTTTCATTTCATATAATTAAAATAAATTTTTTGACTTAAAGACAGCAATACATTTTCTAACGTATTATTTACTATGGATATAATTATTACGTAAAATATTTGTAAATGTTTATTTCAATATTTAAATTTTGACTTGACAGCAATGATAATCAGTTTTTATAATTATTGTATTCCTTATTTTCAATATTTAGCATGCTTGTTGTATTCCAGTCACTAAATTTCATCACTACAGCAGTAAAAAGTGTTAGGAGGGTATTTTAATAACGTTATATGAACAAATATATTGTTTTTCTTACAGCTCAAAAACAGCATTAAAAGAAACGCATTATTTATATTATTTGCATTGTCTCCGTAGCGGAGCCCTCGAACTTGAAGACAAATTTTAAATGGCTCCGCTCCGGAGCCCTCAAGTAAAGGGTTAATAAAATTCAACGTGAGCACCATTATATGGAAATATATTTATTGACATGTGTTCTGTAGTGTTTCATGTGTTGATGAATCAATTGATCCAGACGTAAGCTATTTCACATCATCGAAATTGCGAGCCTTTTGTTAAAACTCATATTAAAGAAATCCATCCATTTCTTGGTTTGTCGCTCTACGGTCGTTTTGGGCACACTAGGGGTAAACAGACTGGTACCTACATTTAAAATGGATTCCGAACCACTTACAAACATACATGTCACCGCCGTGATTCAAATTACAAAAGCCTGTGGTACCAAAGGTCAGAGCACAAGTCAATTGACAATCAGGCAGCAAAAGATTTGAAGTTATAAGCCAGTCAAAATTTACTTTTCCAGTGTTAAATGAAACTTTTGATTAAAGAACGATATATCGCTTTCTAATTAATAATTTTCAAAAAATTTTGCATTAATTGTCTTTAAAATTTTTTTTCAAAGTTAAAAACCATAATTTTAGTCAAATTTTTGGGAATAGTTTTTGAAAACATGAAATATTAAATACCAATATGAAAAAAATAACAGATTTTAACTTTCAAAAATATCCATTATATTTTTAATATTTTTTTTGAATGGAAAGTAATCATAATTTGATTTCATAAATTATTAATCAATAAAACTTTAAAAATTAATATACTAAATTTTCTAAATAAAAAAAGTTAATTAATTATTTTTTTACGAAATCTATTACAATAACTTTTTGCTTTAAATAAAAACTATGTCGTATTTCATTTATTATAAAATTGAATGCACCGGCATTAAAAATTATAAATTTTTTTTTATTATATTTTAAATTATTGAAATTGTGTTTAAAAACTATTTAGCTATTTTACACAGCTATAAGCAATGTAATTTAATTTTTTATAATATGCATATTTTTTATGCATAAATAATTCACAATATTTTAATGTGCTTTTCAATAACAGGCATATTTATTTCAGCATAATATAAACTATATTTAAGTATGATCTGAATTGAAGCTGAATTAATCATAAGACAGTACATTTCTTAAGTTACGTTTAAAAAAGGAGCAGAAGATTATTTCAAGATATAATTGTGAAAATTTCTTAAAAAAGGTAATATATGATATAAAACAAACATGCCACCACCAGGATTCAAATCTGAAGCCTGTGGTACAAACATCAGAGTGCTAGCCGCTTGGTCATCTGGCTGCAGGACGATTCCATGGAGTGGTCCCTCATGTTATTGTAAATGTGCTCTTGAGGTTTTCGTTTTGCCGAATAAATCGGTTATTTTTGTGTGTATTTCTAACTACAGGCTGACATTCAGTGTTACCTTTTAAATTTTGTTAAATTTGTAAGTCTCTCGTTTTACCAATTATAATCGCTTTCGATTCTTAATATTATGTTTATTTAATAAACTAGAAAATGAGATCTCTTATGAAGCAACACTTTAGCAAAGTAATTTTCGACATTCTCTGATACAATTTAGTATCTTAGTAGCGAAATGCAAATGCTTATAAAGTCCCCAAACCACTATTAATAGCGTGGATGCATGATTTTCGCACATAAATTTGCAACTAATTTGAAACAATCCTCTTTCTCAGTATAAACCATTCAATTTGGACAGTTTTAGGTACAGGTAACAGAAGATTTTTTTTACCAATAACAAGATGTAATGCAAAAAATATAAATATATATTTTTAAACATCTTATTTTACTTCTAACTAACATCAACATTAAAAATTTGTTTTTGTTTCTCTTTTCGCCTACTACAGCTATTTAACCTGTCATAGAAAATTCATCAAGAAATTTAAATAATAACAGTTCACTCTTTGTTAAAGAAGAGGTTTTGTATTCGCATAGTCTATTCTGGGATGTTGACTCAGAGAAGACATTTAGCAAACAATTTTGAAAAGAAGGGGACTGGAAAAAATTTTGGAAACAGAATTGGAAGATAGATATATTTGATTAGTTTTAAAATTACCTTTGCAATTAGTTATATGATCTCAATCTCATAAAAGACTGCTTAAAAAAGAATTTCATTGTTAATTAGGTCAAATATGCGCATATGTATTAAAGCGATATCATATTAGTTCGAAACCGGACAATCATGAACTTCATTCGAGTTAAGCTATCGAAAAAAATTCAAATGAAAAAAAAAAAACGTGCATTTTCATTTCCAAATCATTCATTAATCTGAAAGCGAAACATCTAAATTACTAGTAATCATTTATAATCGATTTACCAAATATAATCATAACTCGTCTAAATTCTATATAAGGATTAGATTTATCAAAGGCATTAAACTCAACAGAAACCATATTTTACTATAGAAGAAAAAATTAACGAATAAAATACAGTAATCCAAATCACTTAGCATTATATAAATATTGAATATGATTTCTAATCAAAGCAAATCTTTGAATATTTCAAGCAAGATTAGTAATTGAAAATTCTATTTCTATAATTAAAGCTGAAATTTTAAACCCTTAATAAGCAAATCTGTTCGACAACAGAGAGTTTTTACATAAAGTTTTTTTATCGTCCGATATTTTTTTTTTCTTCCTAGCGCACATGCTCATAGGAAGAGCTCAGTACTGCAGTGTTATAGATACGCATGTGCAATAGGTACAATGTTTCCTATGAGCATGCGCGCTAGGAAGAAAAATATTGGACGATAAAAAAAGGTTATTGGACGATAAATGCTCTCCTTTATGCATCCAATTAGTATAACTTATTGAATTTTGGATTTTTTCCTCTTTTTATGTATTACTTTAAATATGGACTCGAACAAAAAAAAAAAAATGGAAAGATTCATTTTGAAAAGTGTTTTACGGAAATATATTCTCCAAAACTTTCTCAATGGATTTGCTTTATATATTTTTCTATTAGAATTGATTCCTACTACCCTACATGATGTTTTCGGACTACTCCATAACTAACTATATCCATACCTGGCTCATGGATATAAACATTCTACTGAAGCTACTACTGCAGATGTGTAGGCCGATTCATCCAGATTGAGAGTATCGTAGTGTCTGCAGCACGTGCACATCATTTTACAACACATTTGAGCGATTATATTCAAGAAGGACATCATAAGGGGATTATAATCCACATAATTGTATACAGGAAATTGAAAAGAAAGACTCCAACGTAGAGATTAATCCTGTAAAACGTTGATATATGAAAGCTTTCGTTTCGGCATCGATTGCTGAGTTGCAATTATATACTACATGCATTTCTATGTGTGATCTAGAATATTAAAGGATGTATCTAAATTAAACTCTTCAAAATATCATACTAATTCCCAAACTTTGAGAAGATATTGTTAAAAATATTACTTACACTATTTAAATAAATATATTTATTTCAAAAATTAAACAGTTTTACTGTTAGTCTTATTCAAATAAGCTGTTCTATAAATTACCTTTTATACTATGATCATATCTTATCGATACTCGAAGTTCCAAATCAACAAACCAGTTTTAAAACATATTAATTTTATTTGGAATTCAGCTCCACGAAAAAAATCATAATTAGATGAAATTTCCTTTCAAATATAAAAATAGTAATCTGGTCGATTTATTTATTGGTACTTTGACAATTCCAATAATGAAATGAACTGAAGCAATTTTTTATCGGACAGAACTATATATAAATGCTTTTACAGCAAATTCTTTCAGCTATTATAAAGATCTTGTTTCTTTCTGATTAATATTGTGACAAAAAATTTTTTTCTCAGAAGCGAATATATTAACAAACATTTTAAAAAATGGCTGAAAATAGCGTCTCGACTCAAAGAAACTGTTATGTGTGATATCTGTGGAAGAAATTCTCTAAAAAGCAATTTGACACGACACTTAAATTGCCACTCGGGTACGAAACCTCATGAGTGGAATATATGCAATAAAAGATTTACGACAAAGCCTGGATTACAGCAGCATTTGCCCATTCATGATGGGCTAAAATCCCATAAATGCGAAATATGTGAAAGATGTTTTGTTCATAAGCACATTCTGCAACGTCACATGCTTACTCATACAAAAAGTCAAGCCTCTGAAATGCTCTTTGTGTGGAAGACACTTTGCATGTGAATCAGGTCTGCTGCAACATTTGAGAACCCACACGAAAAGAAAAGCCCTTTTCATGTGAGTTATGCAATGCACAATTTTCTCGGCAGCAACATTTGGGTAGATCATTATCGCGTCCATACCGAAGAAACACCGTATGTGTGTGACACATGCCAAAAAGGATTTTCCCAGAAAAGTAATTTATCACGTCATATGAAAACTCACAGAAATTAATGTTGATTTTTTTAAATGTAATGTTGTGTATGAAAAACGCCATTCAAAGGATATTAAATCTTCACTTCAAATACGCAATGATTTATTTATTCATGAATTCGTCATTTAATATTTTTAAAATTTAACCTTTTTTAACATGTGTGTTACTTTTTATTTAAATGACGTGTGTGGATTTGTAAACACTAGAAATTATTTTTGTCTGATACTATTGAACATTTAGTGGATTGAAGTAACAGTTTAGTTACCGAAAGAATCCATATAAATAATACAGAATTTTATGTATTACAGACAAGTAATGAAGATTTGCTTACATGTAAAGCTGGAAGGAGACTTTTATTGAATTCATGTTGCAATTTTCACTTTTAGTCATACATATTTATTGAAATACATATTTATGTGTATGTATGTGCTTTAATTTAAGCTTTCCTTTTTACTATAGAATATTTAATTTCATCATTTAACCTTTTTTTTCATGTGAAAGTTTTTAAGTATAAACACATGTTGTATTAAAATGAAGTTTTAATATTTGAAAATGATATTTTATATAACCGAATTTCGTAAAGAATTATTTATTTCTGTAACTACAGATTTGTTTCATATATCGGACTAGTCATTTTTGGTATTTTCTTATTTGCAGTGTGTTTCTAAATAATTGTTGTAATAAATTTCGATAGAAATTTTATTTGTAAACCAAAATAAAAGTTAATCAATGGTTCAAATAAAATTTATTTTTAATTTTTACGTTCATCTATTTTTATTTTTATATGTTGATAAAATGTTCTACATGCGGATTACAGCTGCTTCATTTAGCCTGCGTGTGTAGAAGGATGAAGAATTCGGTTTAAAACTGCTGAAATGTTTGGTTCACGTGCCATTTTTTTTTTGGATGTTCATTTGTAAAGGATTTTTTTCAATTCCTTCTATTAGCTCACACACTCCCTATATATATCTTGTTCAACTTTTCAATCTTTCATAAAATATCATTCATACACTCAAGTTCAAATACATTTTTTTTTAACTTGTAGTGAACGACACCAAATGTTAATGCAGTTTTTCAAATATTAATTAATTCATTAACTTTAGTTTTTTTTTTTAGTTTTAAGTTGCATGTATCTAATAATAGATGGCACCAGATGTAAGAGAAATGTATATATAAGTATGAGGAATATCTATAAAGAACTTTCTGCACTATAGTAAAATAAAGTAGGAATTGACTTCAAATTTTTTTATATTACTTGTTTCTTTCCTCGTATATGTATTTCTTGTAATTATCATCTTATGTAGTGGGCTATGGGTGGGAGGACATCACATCATGCCCTGATCTATCTTCGTCGGCCAATATATACAAGTAATAAATTATTTTATGATTTAAAAGTAAACATTGCAAGTTCACAAACGTAAAAACCAAGTAAAAGCTAAAGAGCTTTGAGGAATGCACGTTCCTTGTAAATGTCCTCTTGTCTAAATGAATTGAGTCCCGATTTTCAAAACATAAATTTATCACTCATATCATTTCAGCATATTCAATATAATATAGAATTATTTCGAATAATTTTTAACGCTTTCTCCTTTTTATACCAAAAAATTCCAAAGCCGGTGTAACATTGTTTTTCTTTCATACAGGTGGTTTGAAGGTGACATTGGAGAAACATATTCCCATGATGTCCAATTATTCACTTAGTATTTACACATTCACTCCGCTTTATGAATGGTTATTCGTAATTTTTTACAACTCTTTATTTAAACTTAAAGATTTTTTTATGCTCGAATTTTTCAATTGAACGTTGACTTCCTCGCTAGGAATAATAACCTCCTGCTGTATCTATAATGCCACATGATTCCGAAGTGGCATACACGCTTTTTAACACTAAAAGATTATGAAACAAAATTATGAAGTTACAATAATTAGCCAACAGTTTGCAAATCTCAAGGAGCACAATGGTCTGAAAATATCTTCATGTAGAGGGAGTATATGCGAAATTAGCTTTTAAATTTATTTTTAAGGTATAAAAATAAATGTTGCGTAATTTATTAAAATATTGCTTACTTAGCAAAAATGTCTATAATGTACATGGTAGACAAATTTAGGGGCGTGAAATTTCTTCTGATACTTATTACTTCAAATTTAGGCATTTCTTTGATTTGATTTCAGTGTAATGTAGTGTACTTTAAGTAGTGGTGAATATGCAACAAAATCTACTGTACCTGTGGCAATAAACCCATAAAGTTCGAGAACTGGGTAAAAAAAAAATAATAAAGGTAAAATATTATTTGTTTTCTATCATACATTTATTTTAAAATATAAAAATAAAGACAGAACAATTTGATGCTGTTTCTTTGCTTAAAAATGCAGTAAGGCACATTCTGCATTTAATACTTGCATAGTTCTGTTTTATTAGCGGAATTATTAAAAAAATTATTTTTGTTTCATTTTGGAATAACCTTCTAAACTGTTTATTAGAAAAGATAATAAAATAATTTAAAAAGAAATATTTTTTTCTGTCATAGAAAGGCTCAGCATGATTTAAATTGAATTCCGTTGCCATAGAATCAATTCAAAACACATCATGGATAATACTTGATGAAAAAAGAAAAATGTATTTATAAACACAATTTAAACTGAAGAAGAAAGGCGATCAATATTTTTGCTTAGCATAAATTATTTATAAAAGAATGAAAAATGAAGTGCTGAAAATTAATTTTGTCAAAATCCTAATAAAATATCACTTAAAAGTGATGGTAAGTAACTTTCGAATAAAAATATTTTCAATAACTGGTTGTCATAGAACCATCAAATTTATAAATCGATACTCTTCTAATTCTCGAACAAAAATGAAGACAATTGTTAAGTGTAATGCTATAAACTAAAACGTCTTCATGAAATATATATCTCTAAAAGTTCTATTATCTAATAGATTTTTGTCTCTCATTTTTGTTTTGTCAAAACATTTGCTAATCATATTAAAAATGTTTAAGAAAACGAAGAAGGATCTACCGTATAATTTAGTGTTCTCTTTATTTTATTGTGGTGCAATTTTTCCTTTAACATCTATTACGAAACCAAACACTGTTGAAACTGTAATCAGAATACTTTTTAATATAGTAATTATAACGATTGGCGTTGCTATAACAATTTCTGTATTGGTACTTTCCAAAGGTTCTCTTATTGTATTGCCCATATCATTTATGTTCATCGTATTGTTAATACAGCGTTGTGTTCTGATCCATAAAATTACTGAGCTGAAGAAAATTACTGAAACCCTCAATAAATTTGAAATAAGCAACGGAGTTAATTGGTTATGGTTTAAAATGATAATTGCAAGCACTGTTTTTCTCTAATTTTTCTAAATACTTACAAACTATTGATCAAACAAGAATTTCAAAACATGTCATCTTTTCTTTTCGGATTTGAAATTGAAAACGAACTTTATAACAATATAGGTTTCACAATATTCGAAATATATTATTATTTGTTCTTCTCATTGCCATCGATCGCATTCGGATATTTTTACACCATTGTTTGCAGTCATATCAGTCACATTATCAAGCAGATCGTTGCAACACATAGAAAAGGAGGAGAACTAGTTTTGAAACATTTCTGGATGATTATTCTATCATCAAATCTATCGTGGAGCAGATTGACAAAGACATCGGTTTACTTGTGTTCCTGTCTATCATTTCCACTTCGTTTTCAATGTGTTTTTCAATATACCTTATTCTTTGATCCAAAAGTGCACGAAGGTTCTTTTCTGAGATTTCAAATGTATTGTAGTTTTTCGGTAGTTTTATTTTATTTATTATAATGACTACTTCGGCCTCTATGGTTGAAGAAGCATCGTTGGAAGTTGGTTCTCAAGATCCCACTATGGCAGAAAGTACTCGAAAATCTATCTATGCCCAACAAAGATTCATGATGCTCTTTCAAAAGGAATCACATTAACAATATAGAGAATTTCTCCTATCAATAGAGGTTTAATTTTTGGTATAATTGGAATCATATTAACTTACACGTTTATGTTTTATGGTTTAAGTCGATGAAAAAGCAGATGGAAGCTTTGTTGATCAGATGAAGTTTTGTTTTTGGTATAATTGGAATTATATTAATCAACACGTTAATGTTTTACGGTTTGAGACGTTGAAAAACCAGATGGAAGATAATGAAAACTAGTTTTCTTTCACCAATTCATTATTTTCACTGAAAGAACTTCGATTAGCATTCGTTTCTTTCAAAAAGTTAGATAGATAGATTAATAGACTAATTTCTAAAGTATTCTTTTACACAGAAAGCAGTTATTAAATTTTTATTGTTTATCAGCTCTGTGCATTTTATGAAAGTCAACAAGTTCAGCAAAAATCCATCTTTATTCCTCAAAAATGTATTGCATTGAGAAAAACAATGAATTACAAGCAAGGAGATTATTTTTATCAAGAATTGTTTTTGTTACGTATTATTTTATGTTTTTATATTGATGTTATTTATATAAATAGCGTTTTGTAGCATTATATGCGTTTTGAAATGAATCCCTACAGAAATAAATTATTTCAAATTGCTAGATTTTTGTTAAAAGTTATTTTAAAGTAGCCCAAACAAAATGTCCAAGGCAGCTGCTTCTTGTTATATGCGTGGCCAAAACAATTGGATGATTACTTTTTGTGTGTGTGTATTCCTAACCTTAAGTTAACGGTGTGTCTCTTCAAATTTCGAAAATTATGTAGTAATTCTTGTTTTACCAATATTTTGTTTGATTTGTATGTTTTGAAACATATGCATTTTTTTTTTCATTATGAGAAGGTAGTTTCCGCATTAAGGAATACTTTATGCATAGTAATTCTCATTATTCTTTGATATGATTTATCATTTTGAAGTGAATTCAATGAACTGAGTGGTACACTAATCTCTCTTTAATCCAGCATTCGATAGCTTTGCACATTCTATATAATGGAGCAAATCGAGCCTTCTTTTAATATAGTAGACGATTATTGAAATTGTCACACAGATGACGATATAATTCTGCGTATGTTCGACAGCTAATTATATCGTTTACGGATTAATAATGTGCGAAACACATTAAATGTTTACATGTTTTAACTGTTCCAATTTTAGTATTGAGGCTTTTATCTTTTATATCCTACTTACTATAAAGCTGTATTGTGGCTACATAATCGGGCAAAATTGCTAATCGGCACGGCCAAACGTGTCAGTCTAAAGAGATGTTATTTTTACTTCGAAAATAGTTCCGAAACAATTGTGAATGCGCGACTTTATTAAAACATACGGACGAAGTCTTGAAGCTGTCATCTTTTATACATCAAAACCACCTCATTAATAAAATGCCTCCTTAGTGTACTAATTAATCTATACACAAATAACCCATTGTTTTGAAAGGATAAACTGATTATGAACTAGGATAAATATGGACATAAATATAAAATACAAATACGTTACTTAAAAACTAAAAGGCCGCCATTTATATTTGAGAAAATATCGAATCATTTCAAATGTGAAGAACCTTTTTCATTTTTCGAACATTCAATTGTCAATACAAATCGATGAGTCTAAAAACGATTAGCAGTCATTTGTTATGGATGTATTAAATGAAGTCGTAGAAATTCTAATTTCTGGATAAAAATGATTAGATTTCTGTATAAAAAATGATTAGATTTCTGTATAAAAATGATTAGATTTCTGTATAAAAATGATTAGATTTCTGTATAAAAATGATTAGATTTCTGTATAAAATGATGTAGATTTATCAAAAGCTGAAGCTTAAGTGCATGTAGAAGTAGAACTGGAACCATTTGGCACCGACCGCCAAAACTGTAGTCACTCGGCCCTCAGGCCCCCACAAATGTAATCTGTCTATATTAGTTCATTGGCACTATGGCAGTTTTAATAGGTAAATGAACTGAAGGAATTCTTTTTATAGGGCTGAACTTTGTATGAAGGATTATTCATGAAAATTCAAGCGATTACAAAAATCGTGTCTTTTTCTGATTGTAACTGTGAGAAAATCTTTTAACCTGAGAAGTGAATATAATAAAAAACGTTTAAAAAATGGCTGAAAATAGTGTCTCGACTACGAAGGAAAATACCTCTTTGTGCGGGAAAAGATTTTATCAAAAAAGCAAACCGGAACAGCGCTTGCTCTACCACTCAGGATCGAAGCCTCATGTGTGCCACAAATGCAATAAAAGATTTGTGAGAAAGGGTGGATTAAAGCATCATTTGGTAATACATGATGGATTAAAATCTCACAAATGTGAAATATGTGATCAGGATTTTGTTCATAAGAAAAGTTTGCAACGTCACATGCTTACTCATACAAAAGAGAAGCATCCGAAATGCTTTTTGTGTGGAGAATCCTCTGCCTGTAAATCAAATTTGAGGGTACATTTGAGAAACCCAGACGAAAGAAAAGCCTTATTCATGCGAGATTTGTAATGCAACATTTTCTGTCAAAGGTAATTTACAAAGACATTATCGCACCCATACCGAAGTGAGGCCATATGTATATGACGTTCGTCAGAAAGGGTTTTTAATTAAAGGAAATTTAAAAAGGCAGTTGCGTACTCACCCTACAGAGAAACCTTTTGTTTGTGATCTATGTCAAAGTGTTTCTGATAAAGGGAATTTATCACATCACATCATATGAAAACTCTTACAAAGTAATAATGGAAAAATTTTCTGTGTAACATTGTTTTGTAAAACTCTAATTTTATGAAATATGTCATCTGTAGAAAATTGAAACTTCACAACAAATACTGCAAAATTTAATTATTCGTATGCATTTAAGTATTTATTTTATTTTAAAAATTTTATTGTGAAATACCCTTCTCTCTAAATATAAAATGTTACTTTTTATTGAAGTGATGTATGCTTCTTTTTAAACACTAAAATGTTTTTGACTCATTCTATTGAATGTTGAGTGGACGTTTTAGTTTTTGAAATAGTCAATATTAACAGTATATAGCTTTCATCTGTTATTGAGCAACTTGGGAATGAATGAAGTAAAATGTGAGGCTTTGTGTAAAATGACAAAATTTGTGACTTTTATTGTAATCATATGTATCATTAAAAATAAAAATGGCAATAAAAACTTTATATGTATAGATTACTTTAATGGTTTTAAACTTAAGCTTTTTTTATAGTATAGAATATTTTGTTTGTTTTATTTATACAGTTGTTTTTCCGTTTGAAAGTGTTCACGTATAATTTTCTTTTAATAAATTTATATTTGAAATAGGAATTTTACACAAACGGAATTTCATAAAGACTTCATTTACGTTCAATTCTATTAAAGCAGAATTGTTTCTTTGGATATGACTTGTCCTAAGTGATATTTTTTACGGAACAATGATTGTATTTCCAGATAATTATGTTTATTGTTTATTAAATTTTCCAATATAAATTTTATTTGTAATCAAATCTAAAATTGAATTAATCATTGAAATAAAACATTTTTTTAATTTTTTACTTTCAGTCGTTCGTTTTAAATTCCTTCTATTAGCTCACACTCTCCTATATATATCTTGTTCAAATTTTCAATCGTTCATAAAACACTTTTTATTCATCCACTCAAGTTCAAATACATTTTTTGAAGGTAAGGACAGATGTCTCATCAGGTAAGGACAGATGTCTGAGTATTTGTAATACAAATAACGGGCATTGTGAATCTTCGCAACCCTCAGACCTCTGCCAAAGGTCATCTGGCGGTCATTACTGAAGGTTCTGCGCGAGCGAGCGGTCGTTGCCTTTACTGCAGAGGAAAGATTACATTATCACTTTACAAGACTTTGTTACAAGTAAGTACATTTTAAAAAGGTTTCATTTATTGTTTTAATATTTCTTAGTAAATAGTTACCACGGACTGAATTATTATTTTTTTTTTTAGTAAACTGTTTGTATTTTTTTTTTCTGAATTTCACATACTTTATAATTGAATATATATCATTTATAATTTGAATATATCATATTTTTCTCAGAAATTATATTCTACTTTATAATGTTCGAAATATTAGAGAGTTTTTGCATACCTTATTTTGGACGTCAGTTATTTTTTCTCCCTAGAGCGCATGCTCATAAAAAATTGCGCATGCGTATCTGTAATAATGTTTCCTATGAGCATGCGCTAGGGAGAAAAAAAATAAACAAAAAATGTGCAAAAACTCTCTATTTTTAAAATTAATATCTTATTCAATTTCTTCTTTAGCTCACACTCTCCTTATACATATCTTGCTCAAATTTTCAATCGTTAATAAAATACATTTTATTCCTCCACATGAATTTTATTCATCCACATACCATTTTATTCCTCCACAAATAAATTTTTTTTAACTTGTAGTGGATGACACTGGATGTCAATACAGTTTTTTCAAATATTAATTCATTAATTAAATTTAATTAATTAATTTTAGTTTTATATGGGAGAAACATTCATATATTCATGCTGCTCTTTCTTCTCATTTGCTCATCATTAATTAATTAATAATTAGTTAATAATATCTTTTCTCATAATTAATTATTAATAAATTAATTAATTAATATTAATTATTTTATTCATTCAATTATTAATTATCTTTATTCATTAAATTATTATTATTTTATTATCAAATATATTTATTATTCATTTAATATATATTGTTTAATTTTTAAAATAATGTAACTACAAATTGGAAATAATATAAAAAATGCCTGATTTTAATTTAGCTTATTTTTCTGGATATTATTATTCTTCATTTTTTACTTTTGAAATTTGAAACGATCGTGTTTGAGTATTCTTGTTTATTCTATATTTTTTTAATTTTAAATGATCAAAAAGTTTTTAATTAAATTTGAAATATAGTCTAATATATTTGCTTTTATTATTTTTATCGTATGTATTTGCTTTTATTATATTTGCTTTTATTATTTTGCTGTAATTCGAGCTTGCTGTTCTTTTGTATATTATTATTATTAAATTCCTTCTATTAGCTCACACTCTCCATTTATATATCTTGTTCAAATTTTCAATCGTTCATAAAACACTTTTTATTCATCCACTCAAGTTCAAATACATTTTTTTTTGAACTTGTAGTGGATGACACTTAATAATACAGTTTACAGTTACTTATTAATACAGTTTTTTTCAAACTGTATTAACATACAGTTAAAAAGTATTAACAAACAAGCAAGTATTAACAAAGCAAGTATTAACAAACAGTATTAACATACATTATTAAAATTAATTCATTAAATTTAATAAATTAATTTTAGTTTTTTTTAAATTTAAGTTGCACGTATCTACCAATAGATGGCTTCAGATAAACTTAAAAAATGAATGAAAATTATTTATAAAGAACTTCCTGCAATATAGTGAGAAAAAAAAAAAGAAGGATTTGACTTTAAATTTTTTTTATATTATTTGTTTATATATAAAATCATCTGTATTAAACATTTAAATGATTGTTGGAACAAATGAAACGAAAATACTACAAGTGATAATCTTAGCTATTAATTAACTTTTATACCATGTTCAGGGGTTATCGATACTCGAAGTTCAAAACCAACAACCGACTTTGAAACATTTTAACTTTATTTGGAATTATTTGAAAGAGTCATGATAAAGGGTAAAAAATACATCTTCTTTTGCACTTGACCTTGCGGCACAAAAACATGGGACACCCTTACGGAGAAGTCTGACTTTACCCCACTCGGTTAAACACCCGGCCACTGATTAGCCATTTTAGTCGACTTTACAACATGCATTGAGCTAAATTTGGTCAATTCTAACCCGAACTCACGGGGGATCTTTTTCAAAGAAATAAATAAATAAAGCACGCTAATGTTTACTCAGGAGCCTGATGGCCGAATGGCTAGTTCTCTGTGCTCGGTGTCAGGTTCGAGTCCCTCTGGTGCCATGAATGTTTGTTATGGTTCAAAATCCATTTTAAACCATAGGGCCTGGTAGGAATCTCGCATTTCGAATCTACCAGAAGACAGACAACCATGGCCCACCATGGGGATGTTGCGCCATTGAAGAGGAATGCTTTTTAAAACGTACGATCTGCTTTACTCAGCGAAAAAAAATATAAAAATAACGTAAACGCTAATAAAAAAATACTATAAACTATAATAAAATATCCATTAAATAATAAACGCTAATAAATGAATAAAGTATGCTAATGTTTACTAAATTATCGCTCTTACCAATTCGGCACGAACATCCAATAAGATATAATTCTTTTGTATATTCAGATCTAATTGTCAATCCTTTGAACTGAATTTGCCATCAAGAAGAATGAATTTTCGAAAGTAAATAAATGTTCTAATCAGCATTAAATAAAGTTTAAAGGCTTTCAATAAAAGAAATTTTACAACTTTATAAAGTTTCTGTAGTAGAATGCTGTATTTTATAACAGAAAAAAAATCGAATGTTTCATTTCATTCACATATGCTTTCTCTTGTAAATTTGGGTCGAATTTAACTAACAACGGCTCATCCTAAAAAAGCCTATTAACACAGCTAAAATTAAGTGCTATAATGCTATTTAAGATATTAATTATTGTAAAATCTGCAATGTTATCAAAACCATCCAAAGTGAAAAGCTCTCTTCTATCAACAGTAAAATATTTAGTACTGCCACCAAATTTTTTTATTATGCTGATTTATATCCCCAACCCAACTATTCGCATCTCATTTTAACCTATTTGTTTTCAACAACTTTCCGTTTGAAAAATCTTCAATGTAAGATCAATTTTACTGCATATATAAAAAAAAAAAATATATGCAGTATATTAAAAATCATATATAAAAAAAAAATGGATCGAATTCATCATCTAATTCCCTTAACTTCAGGATTAATCGGTTTCTCGTAGAATTTTCCTATTCTCAACTCAATATCACTATTCGATAGTTTATTTCTTTTGAAGTGCATAGAATTGCCCGTTATGCATTTATAAGAATTTTAAAATTATAAAAGCAAACAATAAAAAAATTTCCTGTATCAGAAAAAAACATTTTGAGAATTTTTTATATTTTTGAAATATTGCAAGTATTCTACAGCCACGAATTAAAACAATTTCATAAGAAATAAGAAATTTTGAATCTGTAATCTAATTATAATCTAATTAAATTATTTTCTGTACCAAAACCGGACATCGGTTCCTCAATCTCCAGATTTTTCCATCAATTTTGGATTTCCTTATGATTTCCATTTTAAAAATTATAATACTGGTGTTATTATATTGGAAAACCATGAAATTTCGAGTTTAAATATCTTTATTTCTTTAATAGGGGACTCGTGCATTTGCTTTAATTAATATTTAACTCAAACGTTAAACAAGTGCTCTATTTTCTTAATTTATATCATCTCTCTTTTGTGTTGTTGTTTCTTATCTCACTTGGTCGACAGCAACATCTATCCAAAATAAGACCATTAGCCCTTTACTTAAAAGAACAAGTCATGATAAAAGTGTTAAAAAAAAAAATCCATCGTCTTTTTTATCCTTGAACTTGATGTACAAAGTCATGGGGCATCCTAAGGGAGAAATCTGACTTTACCTCACCCGGTTATATCCCAGAGCACTGGGTACCCTTTTCAGTCACTGTTTAAAACAAAAGTGTGGCTAGGCTATTCTAACCCGGATCCACACGGGGGGACTTCTCTTTTTTAAATATGCGATTAATATCATGTTTTATTTCTTTGGCATTTACAGTAGAGAAATGAACAGAATAAATTTTATCATTAGACTTCCACTTTACATGACCTAATTGAATGCAATTTATACCATCATAAAAATCTCGCCTTATTCTAAGTAAGAGATAAAAATAGAGTTCAACTCGTGTGCTAAAAGCATTGAACAAATTATTTGATTATTTGTTATATATATTAAAATAATTATTAGTAGTACAAATGAGTGCAAATCATAGCATGTTTTTCAAATCATAGAATCAACCTACACAGGATCACTCGTGCAGTGTTTAATTCTGGTTTACTTTTCTGTGCTGACTATTGCTCGATCGATTTGTATTTTCATGACAGTGATCTGAAACCTATCACATTAAACTGTACATCCAGATCTAATTACCTAAAGTGTGCAAAAAAAAAAAAAAAAAAAAAAAATACCGTATAACTACAAACCAAACCTAAAACTCAAGTTTCAGAAATACGACTTAAAAAGTCTTTGAATAACTGACGGGCCTGAAAGTCTTATAGTCTGTTGACTATGAATTTCTGTAAAACCAAACACAGAATAACTCTGAACAACTGACAGGCATGATGTGGCATAGAAGATACTGCGTTAAACTGTTCTGGATCTGCAAGTTTAATTCTATATAGAATCGGAAACCAAACCAAACCAAATTTATCTGTCTATACATTTTATCTGTCAAGTTAAATAGATTACTAGATAATTTCGAAGTTTTTGTTATGATATTTCCCTGCGCCTCAATGAATTCACTGCGCGCAAACTGAGAGAATTAGTTACAGAGGTTTGGTTTGGTTTGATTTGTCGCTCTACAATTTTTGTGCACACTTTGGTCTAATTAAACCGGGACCTACAATTTAACGTGGGTTCCGAAACATTAACATCCATCCATAACGCCAGGATTCAAACCTGAAGCCTATCACTTACAGAAAAGACAGTCTAGAAGATCACCACTCCATTATCCTGGACTCTTCGATGCACTTACATTCCAGGAAACTGAAGCACGAAAATAAATCAATCTGTTATGACTAAAATTTTGGCTTGAATAATATAGAGTAATTTAAAATGATTTCCTGATCATATATTTTGATTTCATAATAAGGGTATAAGCTACTTTTCAATAAAGCATAACTTTTATATGTAACAGCATTACTTTATAATACGAAACAAAATAAAACAACAATTATTTTAAGTATTTAAAAAATTACACCATATTTAATGTATAACTGCAATAATCTTTTTTTTTTTGAGAAAATGAAGTCAAATGTGTTACATTTCATTACGAAATTATGTAAAGCAAACAGAAAAACCTACATTTCGCAGCAATATATATATATATGTATACACACACACACATAGTTGGACTCCACTTGACACTGTTTCAGTATTACGTTTTAGTATTAGTATTCCTTGAAGTTGCAAGCAACTGCTGGTATAGTTTTTTCTCGAAAACAACAATATCAGGGATGGTGTGGATAACATTAATCTATTCTTGGAATGAGCTGCACGAGAATTGTTTGAAAATTGCATGGATGAATGTGAAGCTTTAGCTATGCAAGGATGTTTACACAAAAGAATACATTGTTAATGTCGACGAAATAGTCGGGGAATGAAACGGGGTTGGATAATATAAATGCGCAGGATATTGAAAAATTATTGCTAGTTACAAGGGGGAATGCCTTTTCAACGAAGCTTAATATTTTTATGTTATGTTGTGGCAAGATATTTAGATTTGTATATATTATTATTTTTGTTGAGTTATATGTTATGAACGTATCATGTAGATAGTTAAAATATACAAATTAAAATAATATGATTATTACTTTATATAATTAGAAATTACATATATGCTAAATATTTTTATATAAACAATATATTTTATATTATATTGTATTTCCATTTAATTTGCTTTATTGTATATTTATAAGGAGTCTGTTTTATTTGGGGATTTTTTTTTTTTTTTTTTTTTTTTTTTGCTTTAGTTGATTCTTGTTAATGACATTTTGAAAAACTCGATCAAGATAATGGTGACAAAACAAAGTTGGAAAATACCAGAATTATATATATATATATATATATATAGAAGACCCGGCCATGCGTTGCTGTGGCTTTCTTGTATTTCGTTCAAATATTAGATACTATAATTGGTATTGTTAAGGAAGTGATTGGTAAAGAATGATGAAAAGATCAAATTAAGCTTCAACGAATAGAAAATGTTTAATTTTTATTAATTTAATGAATGAGGTAGATAATGTTGATTTTTAACACTGTTTTATAATTATTTTACGTAATTTAATTTTTAATAATCATTACTTTCATTTAACTAAGAACTAAGCGATGAACAATATTTCTTGTTAGTCTGTCTTTCGTCAAAATAAATAAATTCGATGGTTTTCGAACACGTGAACATACAGCTGCCCATGGGAGAAACACGGATTCTGAGGTTAGATTTTTTTGGTGGTCTTTTACTGAAAATGATAATTGAAAAAAAACAATACAATTAAAATAAAATCGGGATATAATAAGAAAAGACTTTAAAAAAATTCACAATAAAATACAAATGCAAACGATCGTTTAAGGTACACGAACACCTTCGAAGGAATTTTTTGAAATTTTTATTTTTGTACACATTTTTGGATTGAATGTATCTAAAAACTAATGATTTCACATAAAAAAATTTCATTATTATTTTTTTTTAATTTTTTTTAAGCTAAAATAAGGGTAAAAATGGCCAAAAATTGATACTGTTACAAAACCTGAAATCAAATCAATATTTTTTAATTTCTAAGTTTGTATTTGTTTGTACTAACATTTTACAGTGAATAGACCTCTGGTAAATTTATATCTTTATTATTTATTATTTTGTGCTAGTTTAAATGCTATCGACACAAAATTTGCATGTAATTCCAAGTTTAACAATTAAAATAAAAAATATTTATGTAGCTATAATCATTTCAGAGATCTATTCCCTGTAAATATTTATGAAAAACATAAATACAAAGTTTTGTAGCATTTGGATCAAAATTATTTGTGTTATGGTGTTTCACATGAAAACAAAAAGCATAAAAATTCATTCTGAGAAAAAGCTAAAAACAACTTTTAATTAGATATATTACTTTTAAAAATGTTGTAAATATATTAAAATGCCATTGAATTATCAAGTTCATAGTCTTATTTATTAAAAAATATAGTTTTATTTTTCCTTAAAGCTGTAAATAATTTCTGAGCTTTGTTTTGAAAAAGTTAAAATTTGCACGACAAAATTTTTTTTTACAACTTCCTGCTATTTGCAAAGGCTTTTTAATATGAAATGACCTGAATTTAAAATATTTAGCCTTTTTGCAAGTGTTTTGATTAAATATATTCAAAACCTTTGAATTTCACATAAAAATATCAACTTTAACTATTTTTTATACAATTTATTCTTTAAAATATGGATAAACATTGCAAAAATGTGATATTGTTGCAAAACTTTATAATTCAAAAATAAATAAAACATGAATAGTTTTTCCTTTGCAAGTATTTTTATGCTGGAAATATCCTTATGTAGGTAATATACTGTTTTCAAATTTATATCTCAATTATTTATACATTTTTGTATGCTTAAAGTTTGTCGACACAAACTTTTTTTTTACAAAAATTCTTAGTTTAAAAACTAAAATAAAAATAATTTATGAATTTAGGTTAATTTCCATGTTCTATTCCTTTCATACATTTAAAGAAAACTTTTACATGAAGTTTCAAAGCATTTAGAACAGAAATATTTTTATTATGATGTTTTGAATGAATACAAAATGCATAAAAATTCAAATAAGAAATAATTAAAACCAACTTTTAAATGTAAATAAAAACAAATGTGCATACATAAAAATGTTATTGAGCTTTAAATTCTCCTTTATTAATATAAACACTTATTTATTTGTTTTGTTTTCTTTAAATAACTTCCCACTTAAAAGTACCATTTGTCAATTTTTCTTCGACAATATTCAAATCACTCAAATTCTTTGTTTTTCAAATAACAAAAGTTTTTAAAATAAAATGTCCTTGATTTTCAACTTGCAACTATTATAATACCTTTTATAAAATTTTAATGTTATCATTATATCAAATAATTGAGAGTTTACTTCATTTTCACACTTTTCAAAAAAACCTTAAAATTCATCATCTTTCTTTAAAAAATTATATTGTCTATATTATATTATCTTGTTAGATCACATTTCATTTTAGAATTCTTAATCAAATACAACACATGTTGACAAACTTTAAGCATAGAAAAGTTCAATGTTTTGATTCACAACTTTTCATTTAATATATTTTATTCCAATTCAAATTCAAACTTAGAAAATAAAAAAAATATTGATAATCAAATCAGGTAATACTTACATACATTTGATTTATTTCTCATAGAAATAATATAAATTTCATACAATATAATTTTCACAAAATTTAAAGTAGTACATAAAACAACAATATTCAGAATATGAGAATTTTACGGTTATGTAGTACAGGCATCGAGACACGGCGCCATCCTTTTATTGTGGTATATCTTTCGTCTGTGGTGGAAACAAACTTTTTACTCCAACGATGAAATTAGTGCAAATAAGAATTCTGCAATTAATTATCGAAATAGCAATAAAATAGTCATTATATTGTTCGAAAAATGAAGCTACGAATTCCTCTAATTGCAGTATTGCAACCCTAACGAAATTGGCGGAAAATTGGCGAAAATTCAGGGTTGCAAGATTGGCGAACTTCCTCAATGGTAGATTTTAACCGATTTTGCAATTAAATACGAAAAAAATCTGAATGAAAACTATCCTATGTCTCAAGTTGGAACAAAACACACATTTTAAAGAAAAAAAAATTAAAATCGGATGGTTAGTTTCGGAGTTCATCGCGAACAAACATCGTGACACGGGAATTATATATAGTAGATATATATAGTCGATCCCTGAGGTGCATAAATGAACAAACTTGATGATTTGCCAACAGGAGAACACGCAACATATAATTGGAAGTATAAGAAGCACGATTTTTCTAGATCCAACCCACAAATGGACATACGTGTGCCCAATATCATCACGGAAGGATATTATAAATTTTTTACCGGAGGTGTCTTTCTAGATGCCAAAAAAGCTCTTGATCGACTGTGGCACGATGGACTGATCTACAAAATGATCAAACTTCAATTTCCAACTTGGATCACACGTATCATTACAAATTTTCTTAAAAATACAACCTTTCAAGTTCGACTTTATAATGAATTCTCCACGATCGGTCGCATTAGTGCTGCTACACCTCAAGGAAGCGTGCTCAGTCCTATTCTCTACAATATCTTTACCTACGACTTTCCTCAATGCACTAACGTTTCCACTTGCCTATTTGCTGACTATTCTGCTGCTCTTGCCCAAGGTACTTCTATTCTTTATGCCATCAATACTCTTCAAAATGTTTTGAATATCCTAGAGGAATGGCTAACTAAATGGTGCATGACAATTAATGTCTCTAAATCTCAAGCCATCATTTTCCGAAAAGGACACGCCAGATAACCATATATTAATCTCTCCCTTTTTGATCAACAAATTGAATGGGCAAGTAATATTAAATATCTCGGCTTAAATATAGACAATAAACTTACGTTTCGAGCTCATATTCCAAAAAATCAAAGAAAAAAATGTTGGAAAAAAATTTTATCTCACTCTACCACTCATTAATAAATTTTCTAAATTAACTTTGTCAAATAAACTTCTTCTCTACAAACAAGTTCTTAGGCCTATCCTTACCTATGCTGCCCCAATCTGGGGTCTATCTGCACAATCTAACAAGAAATCTCTACAAATTATTCAAAACAAACTTCTTCGTATCATCAGTGGTTTGTCCGCAACTCTACAATTCACCAAGATTTAAAAATTGATTCTATTTACAACTATATTACAAAACTTTCTAGAAATTTCTTCAATACCATTGCTACTCACGAAAACCCTCTCATCAAGGCACAAACTATATTTACGCAATTGAATGGAAAATACAAGTATCCTTTCTCTACAACTAAATGGAATCGAAGCCTCAAACCACCATAATTTCCTGCTCACTTATCGCTTGTTAGATATTTTACCTCAACGCATATTCTTTCCTGCTCTGCTTTTTGCTCCATTGATCTGTGCTCTTTACTGATCATAAATTTCTTGTTACGTTTTCATTACCGATGATTTACATTTTCTTACTTTCTTCTTTTTTTTTCTCTCAATTCATACAATTACTATTATCTATTTATCATGACTTTTCTTTCCTATTGCCATCACATATCATTGAGTAGATGAACGCTTCGCGTTCAGGCACTCGACATCTTTATACGGACGTCTGGGAGGAGGAATTGTGCAGCCTACGCTTAGGGAAAAATAGGGAATTTTTTAGGCAGGCACCATTCCTCCCTGGGAAAGCACACGCCGCACTCGATTCCTCCCAGCCCATTCCTAAGAAGTGGTTACTCTGGAGATTTAGGAGGAACTCGCTCTGCACACTATTCCTGCTACCCTGTTTTTGAGGAGAAAATATCTCGAAAAGATGAATACTCACAGAAATATCTTAGATGTAGATTTTAAAGAAAGTTTCTGTTAGCAAAATAAGGCAGATTTTATGTTATAAATACATTGAAATGTTATATTCCTACGAAATTTATGCCACCAAAATGAATTTATATATGTTGAATGATACGAGACATTGGAGTTAAAAAAATAGATAATTAAAATGCATTGGCTTAAAATTATAAATTGATTCTTTTACTTTAATCATAATTTGTATGTGTTTATAGTTAATATTTAAAAAGAATTGCAAGCTTTTAAAATTCCATATTTTTACATGGGAATGCAGTTTAGAGAACAATATATTTATACATCATTTACAATCTTTTTTAAATCATTATACTTTTTCATCCTATTTTTATTTATATTTCCTTCATATATATTAAACTGATTATTATCAAATTATGATCTTTAATAGAGTATCATTATTTTTAATATGATAATTATTAAATAATAATATACAATATAATTTACATTATATATAATAATATAAATAATATAATTTATTTATGAGAATTTATTAACTATCTTGATAACTAACTGTACGTGCAATGATTTAAAAAAATATTGCATTACCTCACATGCTGTTAAAATTTTCATATTTTTATACTGGGATTCAATTTCTTGTACTCATTCATTTTATTTTCTATACAAATTGTCATGTAACAATATTCAAGAAATTTTATAAAGAAATGTATGAAATATAATTTATTTAAAAGTTTATTCAGAAATAAATACACAAAATAGTACACAAAATTTATATATAATTGATTTTTTTCAATGACTTTTTATTATATTTACAAATACTGAGAACTGTATTTTGTTATTATAACGAATATATTTCCATGTCAAAATTTTAATTTTTTAATACTAAAAATTGCAGAGGAAGAAAAAAAAACATAGTGGTTAATGAGTCAAATGAAAAGAAATA